>JARJDZ010007539.1:0-99720 GCA_030264555.1 Aleochara sp. GC000083
TATTTTGGCGAAAAAATAACATTGGTCATGGTCTCAAATCTCTGCGGGACTCAGAAATACCCAATCCTGAAAAATCGGGTCTTAAAAACGCAAAATTTTCGCTTTTTTTCGCACTTTTAACTGCGTATAACTTTTAAACGATTCGACCAATTAAACTAAAATTAGAACCATATTGTAGGTCTTGGTGAGCACTTTCCAAAAAGCTATGGGTTCAAGCCCTTTTGGCCATGGGGAGATCAAAAATTGCGTTCGAAGAAAAAAAATGAAAAAAAAGTTTGTAGCGAAAAAAACGATATGAAATTCTTAAAATCGCTCCAGTTTTCAAAAATTTTCATATCTCCGGAAATACTGGATCGATTTTCATGATTCAAAGGGCATTTAGTATATTTTGACGAAAAAATAACATTTATCATGGTCCCGAAACTCTGCTGTACTCAGAAATACCCGATCTTAAAAAATGGGGTCCTAAATATGCAAAAATTTTCGCTATTTTTCGCTCCTTTAACTGCGTATAACTTTAAAACCATTACACCAATTAAACTAAAATTAGAACCAAATTGTAGATCTTGTCGAGCACTTTCCAAAAATGTATAGGTTCATGCCCATTTTGCAATTGGGAGAGCATAAATTGCGTTCGAAGAAAATATTTGAAAAAAAGTTGAAGCGAAAAAAGCGATAAGAAATTCATAAAATCGCACGAATTTTCAAAAATTTTCAGATCTCTGAAACTAATGGACCGATTTGGATGATTCAAACGGCATTTATGGTATTTTGACGAAAAAATAACATTGGTCATGGTCCCGAATTCGTCCGGAATTCGGAAATACCCGAACTTTAAAAATGGGGCCAAATTACCAAATTTTAATTGAAAATAACCAATTAAAAATTATAATAACACCTTCAATCGAAACTAACAATGCCAATTGATTCAAAATTCCGATCCATCTAACAAGATAATCTGTGAATCAAATTAAACCCACGATTGAATCAACCATCAACCAATTTCTGTACGAACCATGGGTATAACGAATAACGTGGTAGCCCCATACTAATAATAACCTTTTAACGCGTTTAATATGCGTAATGACACATCAAATATGGTAAGTGCCACCTGTTCAACGAGCGTACCTAATAAATAATTTATAGACTCTCACGATTACTGACATCAAGCTGAAATATGTAAATAAACAAATCCAATATTCTCAAAAGATTCCACTTCTTCATTTTGTAATATTCTTATTCTTGCAGACGCTTTATTGCTGATTCAATTCGTCCACTCAATTTGTTTATATTGCAAATTTCGTATTAAATAAACATTCGGATTGTTGGGTGAAAAAATTTCGGATGAATGCTAAATGGATGGGTTTAAATTCGTCGATGGGATTCGAAATTCAAGGATTGTTTTGCTTTCAAGATCGTTCGTTCGTTCATTTGAGGCAACATCGAGTGTGTTTAACTGTGGCTCATGATAAGCCAGATTAAGGCCATTGTTTCTTGCAATCGGTTGCAGTTTCTTGCGTTTTGCTTATCGAATCGTATCAAATCGTTCGTTGGCTATTATTACAAGTTGGATTTATCTCGAGGCCTTGAGATAAGATAACATTTTTAATTTCATAACAAAGTTTTTTCAATTAGAATGTTACTGAATATTTCTGACTTAAGTCAAAGAAATGTTAATTCATGAAAATATGTATTTTTATCTTATCAAGGTATGTGATAGTAATTAAGAATTTAATATTTTCCATGAAGGTATATTTAATTGTACCAGTGAGAGAAATTAGTAGTTTTATTTCACTAGTGAGAGAAATGAGTAATTATTTCACTTGTGGGTAAAATAAATGAAAAAAAGTGTGGTAAAGTGATCTTCTCTTAATAATTTCGAAAATTTTTGATCTCAATGACAAATTGACCAATTTACATTCGAGCAACTTGCTCAGCAAATGTTGACGCCTCGAGGCGGCCAGATAAAATTAATAATTAATCGCGCGTGGTCCGATGATTGATGAACGCAAATGTTCATTTGTCAATCGGGAAGGCCGCGACATTCCTCATTGCAAGTTCCAGCCAGCAATCAAGCCAACAACACAATTCTGGCATGTTGCATCGATAAGCACTTATCGCTTCCCGGTCGGGAATAATGATCCAATCAACTTTTTCAAGATGCGATATCAAAGCCGATACAAATTGCCCATTATTTCCCCCCACTTTTATTTCATTCTTTCTTTTTTTTAAATCTTCAACTATAACAACTTGATGTTCAAAGCCCGCATATCATTTAATAAGATTTAATTGGCCAAACATTGCGTTTGATGGAATGATCGATTGGCAGCTAATTAGATCGATAATCGACGCTCGGTGTGCGATGGGAGCGTCACATTGTATTTTTAATTCGTAATTAATTTGTAATGAGCGACCCATAAAAACGAATTAGGTGCTCATTGCGCGCGCGCGCGTATGCAAATAGCAATTAAGTTGATATATCATTAATTCGATAATTTATCGACTGGCGCACAATTCGAACCCGGTTCGGTTCAGGGCTCGTTGGTGCACCGTATATTACATGCGAAATTGACAATAAACACACAAATGTGTGGCGGTGATAAAGCATTACCTATTTTCGGATGGGTTTCCGGTGTGGGCAATTGTTACCAACATCGATTCGCGGCTTATTTTGCGCGCGAATGAGATGAAATGCTGCGCACCAGATGTATAAACAATGAAGTAATTTAATAAAGCGTGCTGACATAATTGTTTGGGTATTTCAATGCGTTTTAAATAATTGTTTTTGTTGCTTGTCATAGATGCAAAAAATATGATCAATTTTTAAATTCATTTCAAGTTAGTACAAAGTTTGAAGGTTTTATTCCTTATGTTTCTTTAAAAAATCTATCCTGGTTTTATGAGAAAATGATCAATAAAATGTTTAAAGAATATAATTCGTCCTTGGAAAATGCAGAACTATCAATCTTCAATTGATAGAGATAAAAGATTTGAATAGAGAAAAACAAAAATTAGAATAATGTTTCTTTGATGCTAACAATCTGCTAACAATCAAAATTTAAACACTTTTTAATATAATTTATATTGCAAAAATATCATTAATTATTATATTTTTTGAATAAGTATTTAGTCTATTTCAAGAAGGAGAAACAAAATTGTTGCTAACGTAATTCGATGAAAAGCTATTCAAGAAAATGTCACAGATAACAAATTTTGTATTGAGTTTTCAATTTAAATTTAATTTATATTTTCACTAATTAAATTTAAAATTTTGGATAAATCGTTACAAGTTTTTAAAAGTTGATTGTTTAAGGAATCAAATGAGCCCATAAACAAATTTCTGGAATCATTATTTTTGCAGAAAATCTGTCCTCAAACTATAGTACAAATTCTTATCCTTAAATTTTGTGAATTTCATGGGAATTTTTAAACATTTTTTAATATAATTTATATTGCAAAAATATCATTAATTATTATATTTTTTGAATAAGTATTTAGTCTATTTCAAAAAGGAGAAACAAAATTGTTGCTAACGTAATTCGATGAAAAGTTATTCAAGAAAATGTCACAGATAACAAATTTTGTGCTGAGTTTTCAATTTAAATTTAATTTATATTTTCACTAATTAAATTTGAAATTTTGGATAAATCGATTGAAGTATTTAAAAGTTGATTGTTTAAGGAATCAAATGAGCCCATAAACAAATTTCTGGAATCATTATTTTTGCAGAAAATCAGTCCTCAAACTATAGTACAAATTCTTATCCTTAAATTTTGTGAATTTCATGGGAATTTTTAAACATTTTTTAATATAATTTATATTGCAAAAATATCATTAATTATTACATTTTCTGAATGAGTATTTAGTCTACTTCAAAAAGGTGAAACAAAATTGTTGCTACCTTTACTCCATAAAAAGTTATCCAGGAAAATGTCACAGATAACAAATTTTGTGTTGAGTTTTCAATTTAAATTTAATTTGTATTTTAATTAATTAAATTTTAAATTTTTATAAATCGATTTTGGTTTTTCATATCTAGATATCTGATTTTATTAACTATTCTTGTAAATCTATGATCTGGAAAACCCAACCATTCAAAATTCCAAAAAAAACCAAAGTATCTGAAGATTTTCTTTGAAGAAAACCTTAATTTTTAAGTTTTAAAATCTCCAATTGATTTTCTGGAAAACCAAATAAAAAAAATCAATTTCAAACAAAATCCCTGTGAAAATCAACCCTGTTCATTTACCGCTCACACTTCCGGGACAAAAACCGATCAGACCGGAAACAGGACCCAACCTTACAGCCAGGAATCCAAAGCTGTTGAACTTTACGAACAACATCAACGCACTTAAAAGCTCATTCAGACCCATCCACATCATCACAAGGACCTTACTTAATATCGCCCCGAATTCGCACATCCTCCAGGATATGTTATCACCTATGCGTTCGCATTACATTCCTATCCAGTTACAGACGAGGCAATAATCCTGTAGATCGCTTGAAGAGGCCATCCTGCCATCCTTTGTGCGACATTACACCCTACATAGTGGCAAGACGTCCATAGATCAACACGATCCTTCAAAGTAGTTGTTCACAGGAGTCAGTGAAATTCTTCCCGAAAATTCCCGGTTATTCGATACGACGTTAAATACTCCAGCAGTTCAAAAACAAACTCATGTTTGAGGAATGACAACGTGAAGGAACCAAAAACGATACGACGATCTGAATGCAGAGGATACAATTCTGGCCAATAAAACGATTTAATTTGTGACCACATCGAAACAAACGTATTTACAAGGGTGCAATAAATAATTAACGATGTTTATCTAGGATGGTATGGAAATACGCGTCCCGGTAAGATGTCCCAATCCAGGGATGTGCCCGGAATGTGCAAATCAACGACTGCCCGAGAATTGAAGGAATGAATTCGAATGAGCGACCAAAAATTATGCAAAGCCAATTATACGCAAACAAGTGCGGTGTGCGAATTTCGGGCCCCCCGAATCTGAATAATTTCGTCGAATATGTGCGACCACAGGAGGAGGTTCGGGGGAATTATTAAAAGCGCATTGTCCCCTCTTACAGGCAAATTACTCACATATCTCTGGAGTGGTTCTAAGAAGGATTGCGCGAATTGCGAATTTGGAGAGAGTGGACAACTCATCTAAATAATGAACCATGTGAACCCATCAATTCAATCTTGGAATTTCGCATCGAATTTGTGATTCAATTCCCATCGAATCTCCATGACATTAAATTATTAATTAAGTTAATTTGCAATCTGTAATGTGCGCGCCATATACGAATCAACGCAATTAGGAATGCAAATCGTTGAAATATTAATGATGGAATATTTTTAGCGCGCCACTGATGATGGTGATGATACGTTCATTATCATTATGATTATGATGAATGAATGCAACATGAACTTCATAATGTTCAACTGGATAAAAAGAAGTTTAAATCGATTTCAATCAAATTAATTAAACTGCTTCGATGTTTTGATTAATGAAGTTTATCGATTGATTCTTCGATTGAGTCGAAGAATTCGAATTTTCGAATGGAATTTTTCTGGACAATGAGGAAGTTTCCTTTGAAGTATTGCGCAAGTCGAAACAATGCACTGAGGTAATAGATACGTGATTGATTGGTCTAATTAAAAATGCGTTAGATTGTTGTTGCGTTGGCGCAAATCGCCATCGAATGACAGCGCGCAAAGTGGAAAACTGTGTTTGTGGCGCTTTATGATCTCATCCTTCAACTATTCATCGCTTTTTTCGATATTTTTTTTATTGTTATTGCCGAGTGTCATGTGCACATGTTCTAGGTCATCTGTCCTCATAAGGATTTTAGCGATAGATTCAACTAATTTTCCTATTTGTTAATTTTCAAAATATTTTATCTACATTTTTTAATTTTTTTCATTATGTATGATTTGACTTATAAACTTTTTATCAAAATTATTTCATTCCTTATAAGTTTTTAAATAAATAATCTTACAAATTTAAAGATGAAATTTGACTTGAAAAGTTGTAAAGTTTTTCAAGTCCAAAAAGATCCAAATTTTTACAAAAAAAAAATTGTATACTACAAAAAAATAGAAGATGTAAAATTTTTTATGTATGTATGATTTGATTTATAAATAGCTTCTCTTTTATCAGAATTATTCTATTCCTTATACATTTTTGAATAAAAAAATCCAAAAATTTTCAGTCAGAAATTTCTTGAGTTCAAAAAGATCTACATTTTTGCAAGAAAAAACGTAAGATGATTATATATAATGATGATAATATATTTTCTGAGAAAAAAGTTACTTGTAATTGAATAATTAAATTTAGTATTTGATTGTTGAATAAAATACTTTGGGACTGTAAACGACGTGCAAACAAGTTCCCAACGGGCTACTTTATTTTTTATGTCTTATCGGTCGTTTATCGGGTCGTCAATAGTGTCACCGTCGACGATGGTGGTGGCAGGAACGGGAGCGATTCGGGAATGAGGGGATAATGTCAGAAGACGGTCGGATAAACAAGGGAAGCACTTGTTGCATGCAGGAAGTTCTATTCTGGTTTAGACGTTCAAAGAAGGACAAACATTTCAAAATTCATGTTGAAATTGAATCGATGATTGTGAAGAATTTTGACATCAATTTTTCAATTCATCCATAAATAACTTTTAAAAAAAATTTAAAAAAAATTAAATTTCAAGTTGATTTTTTTCACTCTACGATAACAAAAAAAAATAATTTCCATGAATTACAATCCTTTTTTGTCATTTAAGATTTAATTTAAAATCTTTTTTGAATATTGGAGATTTAATTTAATTAATTTAATTGAATTAAATGCAAATTAAATAAATAAATGGTAATTAGAATTTGGATATTCTAGTAACTTAAAAATGACTTTTATTGTTTTTTGAATTTATGTGATAACAGATGATATCCAGGATTATGCTAAAATTGTTTGTTTGTCTTCAGGAATTTCAAGAAGTGAAGATTCTCGTTTTGCACGATTTTCGTGTGAAACGCATTTATGCGTAGTTGAATCGTGTGCAAATAAAATCACCATGAAAATCCTCCTAAATCTCGATAAGCGATCAGTTTCGCACGATTTCTGCAAATTTAAGACCTTTCGCATTTTGAATAAACTTTATTTCCGCCTTTTTCGACTCTTACTAAAATTTTTTTCTTAGCTATACTATCAACAATTATCGAATATTTAATTTTTTAATTGTCGCAAAATTTCACAACAAAAAATATGCAAAAAATATTTTGCAATAAAATCAATGAAATCAAATATGTTTTATAATAAAAGAATATGAATGAAATCAAATTTAAGAAAATAAAATATGTATAAAAATTGTTGATTGAAGAAGGATTAAGAAAAACAAATTTTTTCTCATAATCATAATTTGCAGATTGTTGAAAATATAGCGCGATAATTAAACGCCAAAGCCAAACATGGCGTGTATCAAATTACGCGAAATTAATTAAACTGGGATGCTTGCTGATATGAGCACACACCAATATTTCCCAGCAATCTTTGCGCATCTCATAAATTCATTTATGGCTGCATCCTCATTATCAACACACTCGATTGTTTCTCACCGGGAGAGGAGTCCCGTAATTAAATCATCAGTACTTGCAACATTTCCCGGTTTTCCCATCCATGAATTTCATACTCTCACATGATTACATTTGATAGTTTTCTCTAAAGCGATAATAATGAAAACTATCTTCAATTATAAATAGCAATTGATTAACAATAAGATTTTTTGTTTTTTTTGTATGTTGGATGTGTCAAAATAATTCCAAAAGATGAGATTTTTAAATTAATTTTTTTAAGTTTTGCAATGAAAAATTTCAATGAAAATTTGATTTTTCAGATCGCATGTATTCGAAATATTTAGATGTTAATAAACATACTTTGTTAGCAAAAACTAAAATATTTATGGATGGTGACTTTGTTGAAAACATGAAATATGCATAATTCCGGCCGAATGCAAATAAGTAAATTACGCACAATTCTGCAACGCGAATGAAATTTTCATTTAATTCCCCCCGCACCCTTTCGTAATTAATTTTTAGCATTTAATTAATAACGTCGTTTTCAATTAAAATTCTCTTACTTATTCATTGTGTTCCACAACTTTTCAATTTACCCCTATAGTTTTTCCCCCGAAAATTCTGTTTATCCTGTAAATATCCTGCTAAATCAAACATTGTGGGTGGGTTTGTTGGTGCCCTTTTGACATCGCCGTTCGCACTTTGAGGCAGCGAGCAAACGAATCGGCTAAACGCGCCAAATAGGCCGGAAGGTGATAAATAAATCTGCACACAACACGCCGCCATTCAGGATGAATTCCAACATGGGCCGTTTGATTGAATGACACCCTCCCATCCAACCGGAGCTTTTGTGGACCAACAACACTTTGTGTCCACACGATGGGCCCCGATGTTAAAAGGGCAAATGGTCCAACGAGGAGACAAACACATTCGAGCTGTCATCTAAATTTAAACCGTCGTTTACGCAGTGCAAACGCATGGGAACCAACAAGTTAATACGCCATCATAGATCAAGGACTATGGCATTGGATGGTTTAAATAGCGCCCCCTATCGTGTGTGTGTGATTTTTATTCATTTAGTTGCTCCTTTGAGTTCTAGAACGCGAAAAATCATTGGACAGTTTCTATTGATCCTTTTTGCAGGATCTACATTTTTGAAATTTTAATTTTAATGTTGAAATTGTGTAATGATTAAATTCATTATCCTTTTTCGTTACTTCATTATAAAACTGTTTAGAAATTAAATCAAAACAACAATTTTCAAATTTTTAATGAGTTTTTGTTTATATTTTTCGTAGGATTTACAAATTTTGAGAACTAGAAAATCTGGAAAACTTTAATAACTGACTTTTTGATCGATTAAATTCAATAAATCGTTACTTTTTTACTATTTTCTCAGAAAACTGTTTAAAAATCAGAAATATACTTCAAAATTTAATTTCGTTCCTTCCTTTCACAAGATTTGCAACTTTTAAAAATTTGCAAAACTCAAGAAATAATCAAATTAATACATTTTCTTTTTATCTTATTGTAAAATTATTTAAAATAGAAAAAAAAATATCAAAATATGGATTTTTTTATATATTTTTTTATTAATTTTTGTTGATCATTTTTACAGAATTTATTATTTTTGAGTTCCAATTTGAGAATCCAAAAAAACATCAACTATAATTTCTTCAGTTTTTTTTTCATGAGTAAATTCGTTAAATTTGCCCTTTTGAAATAAACCATAACCCATTTAAAAATTCGGAAATGAACTCAACGATTTCATAACATCCTTGAAAAAAAAACTCCAAACGAGCAATTGAACCATCATTTCAAGTGCAGTATTCAAAAAATGTGTCTGTCGAACATCATCACCAACAGCAAACGTGCGTAACGTTTTAATTAATCTGCGCAAAATTCGCAATTCTGCAAACCTTTTGTGCCAAAAAGGATCAAGTACACATTATTTAACAAACGCACTCGACACTTGTTCGTTCAAGTGACTTCATCATTATTTATGCGCTCACATTGATTTCATTGATTGATTTATTGTTTATCTATGAAGGATAGTAATGGATTTTTTCACTTCGAACTTTTTTTTAATGCTGATGTGCATTAGAAGTGATCGGAAAAAAGTTTCAATGTAAATATGAACAGACAAGCAGCAATTCAATGTTCAATTCAATTCGAGTATTGAAAAGTTTTATTGATCTTTTCGATGTAATATTTATTGTTCGTTGTTTGGAAAGCATTTTGTGTTTTTTTTTCTGAAATTAAGAAAGTGAAATAATATTGAATTCTAAATTCACTATAATCAAATTTTCAATAGTTTGATTTTAGGAAATTGTCTCATTTTTAAATTTTGTTACAAGAAATTTGTAATTTTAAAATTTAAGCTGGAATTTTTAATGAAAGAAATTATTTGAAATTATATTGCATAAATGTTATTTTTTGAAGTAATAAAATCAAAAATGTTATAATTTCATGTAATAACAAATAATTTATAAGATTATTTCTTTCATTTCTATTGTTTAATATCAAAATAACCTTTATAACTATTAATTTCCTTATTTCTCAAATTATTATCTTGGAAAATAACAAAATCATTATATAATATCGCAAATTACAGGTATTCGCAATTCAGGAATTTAAAGGAAAGTCTCGTTTTGAATTACAAACACTATTCGCATTTTAATGGGTCGATTGCTCGAGCATTTCATGCAAATTTCGCCAAATTCGTCGGATTTACATTGAAACAACGCCCGACATCGAAAATCCACGAAAAACCAAAAAATGATTGCATCGAATGCATCCACTTCGACCAACAATTCGATCATGAACATGATGAACAATCAATATGCAAAATTATAATTAATTAATTGAACGTTTCTCATCTCTGATGGCAAACGTCAGATTGCTATACATATCAGCAATAAATTACCATTTCCGTTTTTCCTATTTCCACTAAAAGTTTTCCTGAATAATTTTTGATTTTTTGATCGATGAAAAATGTTTTTGCAATTTCACCAGACAGATTTTTAAATGGGAATTTTTCAAGATAAAGTGTTGTCTGACATTTTAAACTTTGACATCAATTCTGAGATCATCTCGTGTGTAATGATGCACATTAATTTCAAAATAACCCCTTGACTTAAAATCCATCTAAAAATGAGATACGTAACCCAAGATTCACATAGTTTTATAAAGTACAATCGATAAGATCTAAAATGTGAAGATAAACTATAATTTTTCATGTCTCAAGATTTTTGAAAAATGTGACATGAAATGGAAAATATTTATCACGAAACATGAAAACTGTCAGATAGTAAGTAACAAAAAATACAGGATTCATGATGTTATTCGATGTCTGAATGAAAAATTTATGGGTCGTAACTTAAAGTTGCAATTTAAAAAATGATTAGTGTTGAAATCACTTAAAGTTTAATTAATTCGTTAATTAACTGACGCTCCCAAACATTCGACTACTTATTAATTTCTTAGTTGTTTGCCTCGTCAGAAGAATTTGTCAATAGGTCGACTCGAGGATGATTTTATTACCCAACTTAATAATTATGCAAATGACGTAATGCTAAATTGCCCATCGAACGAACCCACGAAACTTTTTCAACCATCCATTTATTTTCGGATGTATTTTCGTGGTACTCTCGCTTTTTATGCGTCGTTGAAGAAAGTAAAAAAGAGTGTTTATGTTTTTTTATCCGCATTATACGATCTCCTGAGTTTTCTTCTCAGACGATCCCCAAAGGATGAGATTGCTGCAGAGCAAATGGCGCAAAAATGCAGGACGCATTTTGCATTTGCATACTAAAAGACTTCCGCATATTCGCGAAATATTATATGATACAATAGACAACGAGGTACTTAGCGATTGCGGACCGATGACACATTAATATCGCATAAATCAGTCGCAAATTGGGATCGTTATCAGCGCTTGTTATGAGGACGCAAAAAATGTTCGAGGATAATTTGCAATTCGTAAATGAAGTCGACGTTTTGGCGCATATGGAGGAACGATTTTAAAGGGATGTCACCACCCGATACGGCTCATCACAATTCATTATCATAATGCGGCTACTAGCCAGCAAGTGGGGTGGGGGGAGGAGTGGGGGTGGGTTGTCGACGACGCTAAATTATCCTGAAATATGCGAACGTTTAGCGTTGGCAAGCAACAACAAGCGAAGAAGAAGGGTGAATTCGACTTTGACTTCGTTTGGCAGCTAACCACCCACGCTTTGGGGGAATGAATGCTTTGTTAGTGTATTCATTTTATTCCTGGATCGAAAAAGAGAGAGGGGGTAGGATGAAATATAGTCGAATAAAATTTTATTAGATCATATTGGAATAAATTCTTTTTTGTTATTTTTTTTTCAAGGGTGAATGTTATTGATTGATACAAGTCAAATGAATTTTAACTTTGAAATTTTAAAGCTTCGAATTTGAGAAAAATAGATGGAGACTAAATTTTGAGAATTAAAACTTTGAAAAATGAAAAGAAGTGCAAAAACTTTATAAAAACGATTCACCTGGATTTTAAAATTGGCAACTAAATTTGAAACATGAATTAAAAATTATTGAAATTTCAAATTTATCTTTATATCAATTATCCTTGAAATTTATTATATTATCTCCTGAATTTTTATCTTATGAGAGGCTCTGAATAAAATTTCAAAATTTTTAGGTAAAAATCTGAGGTGAGAACCATAACAAATAACCATGAAGTCAAAATTTCATATTCAAGTTCAAAATACTACAATTTTTAAACAAATTCAAAGTTGATTTATTAAATTATTGTCAGTTGAAATTCACCTCTGAAATTATCCTTAAAAGTTAGTGATTCTTTCCTAAATTTTTAGCTTTTCTGAGGTATTAAACTAAAAGTTCTCAATTCTAAGATAAAAACATCATTTGTCAAAAAAACAGGAAGTTGTTATCACTCACAAATGAATTCTAAATTTCCTGATTATGTTCAAAATTCGATAAGTCGCAAATTGGTTTTGGAAGGTTTGTAATTTGAAATTTATCTTACAGGAATTATCCTTGGAATTAAATTTTTGATGAATTATCATTTACTCATAAAAAATAATTCTTCCATTTTAAACAATTTGATTATTGAACAATGAAATAATAATAGCATGAAAAATAGTGCTAAATATTAAAAATTTTTACTAATAAAAATTAAAAAATAAAAAGGATAAATTGAAATCCATTTTTGGCATATTTTCAGATATCTATCATTAATATTTTTATAAATTATCCTATTCCTAATAGAAAAATCAATTCATCTACTTTAAGGACAATTTCATATTTACACAATAAATAACAAAAATTCTGAATGAAAATACTTGATAAATAAAAATAAAAAAAATGTACACAAACTAGGACTCAAATCCTGGAACCTTCATCACCACAAAAAAAAAAACTTGACAAAACCACTTTCACAAAGAAACAACGCCAACAAATAATTATTTACCAATCGTCCTCGTGCGAAATAATATTTCACCGATGAAACAGGACAAGACAACGAAATCCACAAAGAAGCACAAAGCTAAAAACAAGCATATAAATATAGGACACTATCCCGAACGATGGAGGGAGCGAGTCCTGGGGGACTCCATACACGACGAGGTCCTTTCGTCCTGCGGCGAGCAAACTCGATTACAGTAAAGCACGACGTGTCCATTGCAAGCCGTAAACAGGACGATGGGGATGTGCGAATGGCGAGTGACCGTAAGGACGAGGAGACGCGTTCGCGTACAAAGAAAGTAACGAAGATGCTTGAGCGACGAATGTACGGAAGGACCAACAGAAAAAAAAAACAAAAAGGAGCGAAAAGGGGATGCGAATAAGAGAAGCCAAGAAGTGGGCGAAAAAATATTTCAACTCTGCTGTGGCAAACATATGCGCGATGTGAAAAATCTATTTGCTTTCTCGTCCTCCTCGTCCCTGAAGATTGGTGCTTCCGGTCGCCCGCCATCGTGGTACAGACAAGGCTTTGTATTTGAGTTTCTGGTCTTTGGTTTTTTTTTTGGTTGTTTGGTTGGTTGGATGGAAGGATTTTTCCAATTGCACTTGAGAAATCACATTTTCGTATTGTTATTTTTAATTTTGGAATTATATTGAAAAGTATTTGCGAATAAATTTTTAGGAAATTTGCAATTATCAACAATTTTTAATTCAAATTTATCAATTCTTTAAATTATGATAATCTCTTAATTGTCGAAAATAAAGTTGTCCTTAAAATGACATTGAATTTGCTGATCGAAAAAGGATAAAAAACTTAATTTCATTTGTCTCTAATTTTCTATAAATTAAATCGTTAAAAATAGGATAATTTAAATTTTTGATATAACCAATCCAAATCCTCTCAAAAATTATGGAATATGAGTTTTTGAAATAAATTTTCAATACTATGATAGTAACCAATTGCAGTTGAGAAATCACAGTTTCCTATTGTTATTTTTAATTTTTGAATTATATTGAAAAGTATTTGCGAATAAAATTTTCAGGAAATTTACAAATATATCAAAAATTTTTAATTCAAATTTACCAATTTTTCAAATTATGATAATCTCTTAATTAATTTAAAATGACATCGAATTTTGACCGAAAAAAGATTAAAAAAACTTTCAATTTCAACTATAAATTAAATTATCAAAAAAAGGATAATTTAAATTTTTGATATAACCAATCTGAAATCCTCTAAAAAATTGTAGAGTTTTTGAAACAAAATTTCAACACTATGATACTAACGAAATGAATGACCCTCAAACAAATGAATCCACTTGAGTACTCAAACCGGATGTGAAAGGGAAAACCCCATTTATTTGCTTTGAAGCTCCTGAACGACTCCTGAATAACGAACAACCCAATCCAGGATAAAGTACCGAATAAAGCAACGAATAGTTAAAGATATTAGGGAAGTGTTTGTCAATCTTTTATCCCTTGCAAAGTGCACCAAACAAGGACTCGACTATCATTATCCTTTTTTGAAAAGAATTCCCCCGAATCCTACCTCAATAAAACCCTAATGATATTTTTCAACCACTCAATAACCTCACAAAAAATGAATCCTTGAAAGCAACCATTTGTAACTCCCTACCAAAAAAAAAAAAAAAAATTTGATCCTGTATGTACTTTTAAGCTTCACTTCCTTTACCATCCTTCATCCCTTATTGAAACATGTTGATATTTATTTTATTATTCTCTTGTCTTCAATTCTGTACGAACAGTGTGGTTTTTCTTTTTTTTCTGGTGGAATGAGGGGAATCATAACTTTTAAGGGGAAGATCACAAACTATAGTCATATATAAAGGAGGAAAAAGGGGATAGAAAAGATGCTTTCCTCTTTTCCGCTTCTGTGATTGTTTCGTCTCTTCGCGTTCGTTTTTCCTGTGTTGTATCTTTCCTTCAAATTTTTTTTTCTGGTTTATTTGCTCGTCTTGCTCGTCAAACAACAACGAGGAATTCGTCCTGTATTCCATGTGTTTATTTGCACCGACAAACGGAGCTTAGCAAATGGGTTTTCTTTTGAGTGCGCACGCCGAGATCGACAAACCGCAATGAATTATGCAAAGAGACGATGGAAAATATAAATTTTATTTTGCCTTCCGTGCTTTCATAGAAAATATAAGCCTACTCATTGCGAATGATGCATTAGATTTGTAATCTTCTCAAGGAAACAACTTTTTTCAGGATTCATCACGAATAGGAAGACATTTTCCTCGATGGTAACTTAGAAAAAAAAAAAAATTAAATATTTTGAAATTTTCCAATTTTTTTTCTTGTTCAGGAAATTCTGAAATTTCCATGCCAAATTTTTCTCAAGTCATGTAAAACATAAAATGCGGATCACAAAAGTCCCTAATAGTTATAAATCATTAACAACAACACAAGTCAGTTGTAAGCTCATCGCTCAAAATGCCAAAATGCGTAAGAATAGTCATCGATTAAAATGCGTCGTTTATTTATAATTTTTGGCGCTGAAAACATGGGGAACAAGGTCTTTGTTGCTGAAACTACCAGCCAGCAAGTCTATTAGAGCGAGTTCATAGTGAACACGGTGTGAGAGCACTAGCACTAAACACTAAACATCGTACGTCGTCCGCAACTATTTTTAAGTGGAAAACGTTTTCGATTTTCTATTTTATCGGCACTGACGAAATAAAAACGATTGCGTTTTATTGACCACACGGCACACGTCGCTCCCGATGGACATTGTGCACCCAAATGGGAGCGAAACGGGAAGAGAGAAGGGAACGACGAATCAACAAGCGAACGAGAGCGTTAAATTACTTTTTTACAAATTACAAATTGCACCATTTGCAAACATGTTCTATTACTATTCGCACGGGTTTTTTGTTTTGTTGCTTTCTTTTTTTGAATGGGGATTTTACAAATTGGTTAAAGTTCAATTTTAAATAATTACCTTCATGGAATGATGGGAATTTCAAATTTTCATTTGCAACATCTAAGCAGATTTTAGGAAATGAAAATTTAGTAGTTTAGTAAGAATTTTCTATCTGGTTGAAAATTTGTTGCTTGTGAACATCGTTTTTTTTAAATTTCCAACGAATTTAAAATTTCTATTTAAATTAACTATTTTTTGCAATATAATTTCAGGAAATAATCTAATTTTTTAATTAATTTTAGAAAATTTCTGAAAAAAAAAATTCTAAAATCATTTTTTGTAATAAGATTTCAGGAATTTATACGTAATCATTTAGAGAATTTTCCATTTCATTTTTCCTTAGTTTTCTGTTAATATAAAAAATAATTTGGAAATATAAAATTTCCCTTCTAAAAAAGAAAATTGTTTTAAGTAATATTTTAGGAAGTTGAATATTTTGTTACTTATTTTTAAAAAATTCCTTTCAAGAAGAAATATCTATTTTAAACCAGAATCTTTTTTAATAATATTTCAGAAAATAGAATCTTTTCAATAATTTGATATTTTTTTGTGTAAAATCAGGGAAAATTTAAAATTTAATCAAACAGATTAAAGTTTTGAGATAATTTTCAAGAAATTTTCTCCATGATAACCAACAACTAAATTTTTTGCAATAACATTTCAAGAAATTGATAGAAAATTTGAATTGATTTGAATATTTTATGGACGAAAAGAAATCATTTAATCGCACAAAACACAATATCTCTAAAAACTAATAAGAACCTAACCTATAATCGCATAAGGATAAAATCCAGAAAGTTGAGTATGCATCACGAAAAAAACTTTAAAAACTTTCAACAACTTTTCCACTTCGTTGCAATCCATTTGAAGCAGAACGTGCGCGCGCAACTTCTTCAGACATTGTAATGATAACTATTAAGTTAATAGATTTCTTTCAGGAGCACTTAGTCAAATTGCCATCATTATGAAGGACGATGGCGAAAAGACTCACAGTTGAAAGACTTTTTTCCTTCCTTCTTACTAAATATTACTCCATACTATTAATTCATTTTATCCTTCTTTCCATTTTTTTTCTCTGGAATGATATTGGAAACGTTGACTGATAAGATTTGAAATATTTTTTTGTAATTATATCAAAAAATTGATATATTTCCAAATTTTTTGGTGAGTTTTTGATTGGCTTATTTTGGAAAATTTGTACGACTGGGTATTAGTTTCGGTTTGTTTGAATCCTGATTACACGTTATCACCAAAAATTTCCATCTTGTCATGTCATTTATTCGTTTATGTGCAGTTATTTCGCATTTGCACAATATACCCATGGATTATTTCGTTTGGAGTGGGGGAAATGTTATCACATAGTGCGAAATGTCATGTAATGAATGTTCGGCCATTTTTTCCGGTGTTATCAGCGAATGAAATTGGTAATTTATCCAATAGGATTTGACTGTTCTCACCATTTTTGGTGTTTTTTATTGGGTGTTACAATTTAACACCAAAAATTCAATTTTATATTTTAGGACAATAAAAATTTTATTTCAATTTTTTTTTTCTGAATGTTTCAACTTTTTTTTTGAATTTTTAAATTTTTTTTTTGATTTTTTAAAATTTTTTTCTCATAGAATTTTTAAAATTACATATCTTAAGATTTTTTTAGTTAGTATCATGGAACCAAATCAAATTTGCAACAAACAAAAAAAAATCATGGCTGGCTCACTTTACTTTCAGTTCAGCTTGTTGCTTATTTCCAACAGGACGATGAGGAAACATTGGAGGAAGATGTTGGAGAAAAGCTGGCGAGTGAGTGCTTGGAAATGTCCTTCGTCCTTGCGGTTGCATCAACGACGTTAACGGAGTGAAAAGCTGCATCCAGACAGCGAGTATACAAGAAATATACAAAGATGGGAATGAGGCGCGAGCAAAATGGACGCCATGCTTCCAGGACTTCCTCCAGGACGAAGAAGCAGGACCTTCAATGTGTGGTAACAATGTTTGCTGCCGATATTGAACTCGGTCAATGGTAAATACGTTTCGAATCGAATTTACTTCTGTCTTGCAATGCGATGGATAAAAATGAAAAACCTTTTCGGCGAATCCTTCAAGGACTAAAAGCGTTCAGGAATAACCACACAATGGATTGATAAATAAATCCAGTATTGTTCACTTCATTGTTTTCCTATTTGTTATCAATATACTTCATATTTTCAAGATTTTCCAAAATTTCATCCTTGAAAGGATTTTTTTAAACTTCGAAAAAAGTGACATAAAAGGACGAAACTTTCAGCACAAATGATTTCTCGTGTTTAATTAACCCACACGCGTCCTCATAATTATCCTTCGTGAAACTTGGAGGAACTCTTCTCTCGAGGACGAAAAGAAATATACAATACAGCAACGAATTGATAAGACACACGGCAACATTTTGCGCCGTGGGTCGTCCATCTTGGTCGCTTGACGTTTCGCGAGAGGCGCTCATAAATCGGTCATTATTACGACGTCTTCGGCCGCGGGCTCTTTCAGTGAACTTCCGGTTCGAGGCCAACCACCGCCCCCGCACAACTATATATCTCGACGTGTGCGATTCGTACAATATTTTCGCCATATCAGGACATTGGAATGTTCAGACAAGAAGAAGAGTCCTGGGAAGAAAAGTGGGGAGGTGGGAAAACGGGGGAGCATCCTGTTGGCCAACTAGGCGCAATCAACGACGTGCGGAATGAAAAAATAAAGAAACAAAAATTACTTTCACGAAGAAATTCACTCCAGGAATTTTCGCCCAGGATGATTTCAAAGAAGTTCGAGACGTTTTCGACGAATGAGACGTGTTTTATTATATATCTTTTGCCAAGTAAATAAATTCGTTGATGAAGATGATGCAGGATAACGCACACATTAATAATTAAGTTGATTAATTGACGAAAATGTAATTTGTCAAGAATTTTCGAGGTTGGATGTATTTTCATTTATCATTATATTATTATGTTTTTTATCAAGGATGATTAGTTAATTTTTTAATTGTTGAGAAAGAAATAGAAAAGATTTTTAAAAATTCTTGAATATCTTTGAATTATAAAAATTATTACTAGAAGTTTTCTTCTTTAGAAATTTCTGGAATGTTGTAAATTATTACTAAAAATTTCTTGGTGGAAATTTGTGAATATAATTTCCCCTAAAAATAATTGTTTGGAAATTGAATAAAAATTAATTCATTTCATTTAGTATCAACGATAAGAAACTATTTTTTTAATTGTTATTTAATTGTTGTTATGCTTAAAAATCTTTCTTAAGATTTTCTGGAATATTCCAAATTATTGTTAAAAATTTCTTGATGGAAATCTGAGAATATAATTTTCTCTAAAAAATATTTGTTTCAAAATTGTGAAAGAAATGTAATGTTTAAAAAGTTTTCTTAGGATTTTCTGGAAAATTACAAATTATTAATAAAAATTACTTGATGGGAATATGGGAACATGATTTTAACTTAATTTTTTTTTTGTTTCAAAAGTCCTTGAGTGAAAATTGAATTCCTAATCCCTATCAATTTGTTTATATTAAGATTTATTGACGGCCAATAAATTGATTTGCCTAATATGCTCCCACAGCTTCCGCCTTGCATGCCGCATTTATTTATGGTGCATTAAGTACCGAAAGCTGATTTTAATTGCGTGCAAAACGTCCAAGACTCACCCGAAGCGTGTTAACTATCGCAAAGTCTAATTGACCGTAATGAGTGCTGAAAGATTTGTATGCGCACGCTTTTGCAACACTCACTGGCGGCGCTTTAATCGGCATAAATCATGTCATCCGAAAGATTACAAGAAAATGTTGCTATTCATCTGATGTGAAACATGTTTTTCATAAATGATGTGTTTCAAAACAATGTTAGACAATAAAAGTTACTATTCGATAAAAGTTACTATAGTTATATAAAAATTAGAAAAAACCTCTTTGAAAATTCCTTTTTGAAAAATTCATCTGTGAAAAATTAATCCTTGAAAAATTCCCCTTTGAAAAATTCTCTTTATAAATAATGAAAAAACAGTTTTTAAGATGGAAAATTTCGGTTTCTTTTTTTGCAGTAAATTTAACCATAAAAAATAAAATCAAACGATGAAATGTGTTTAATAAAAAAATGATAAATTATTATAAAAATTTTAAATGAATTCGATATTGAACCAATTTGTAAAACAATAAATTTAACTTGCTCTACTTTCCCACATTTTTGCAGCCTTCTGCAACAACATTTCGATGCGAAATTACTATAAATTTGCGACAAAGTCACGTTCTATAACAATTACTCTTGTATCGCGTCGCTTGCGGCTTAAACAAATAATAATAACATTGGCATCCAAATAAGGTCAAACAATATAATAATTGTTGTTACAACTCTCTCTTGAGAATGTTCATATTTGCAAGTTGAATAAAACTTTTTGAAACTGATTGAAATATATAATGTTGTATAATAACTTTTTGCAAGTTTTGTTATTAAAGACAACAAACAATTTATTATACCCTCAAATAAATATTTAACCATTTGACAGTTTATATGACAACTGTCACAACAAAAATTATCTGTTCAAGACAAATAAAACAGAAATCATATAAATATTTATAGCAACAACATTCCATGTATTCGACATTCGTGGGAGTAGTAAATCAATTAATTTCGAAATACCAATTAATTTCGAATTACCGATTGATAGGTAGCTCAAATATAACTAAAATTACAAACAGCTGGCGCATAATTAATAAGTATACTTAATTCCAGACGCTCATTAAAAAATAATTAATTCGTAAATAATTTCTTCAGCCAAAAATATGCGAAAAATTAATAAACCAATGAAATATTGTATTCAACTATCGCATCTATAAATTTTGATTAGATTATTAATCCTTGCAGTTAAAATTAATTAAAAGCGGACTGAACGTTCATTATTTATTTCATTCATTTCAGGAACATTACCGATGCGTTTCAATTTATTATTTGATCATACCAATTTCGATTTTGCTCATGTCCTGATTTTCCCATTTCCATCGCTCAATCAAACTACTATTTGTTTCATATTCTGGGACAAAATTTTCTTTAAAGGCTGTAAAACTGGAATTTTTTTATGTGTTGTTTTTATGTTTGTTTTTGTTTATAACGATTATTAGTGATGTTTCGCAGTGATATCACTTCCTGGATTTTTTTCTTATTGAAGATTGAATATGTGAAGGTTTTGAAAGCTTTCAATGGGATCACGAACGATGAATGGGACTGGGAATTACAGCTCAATTAATAAATAAAACGAGCTCAAAGAAAGACTCCATGAAAGTTAGAGTTGATAGACAAGGATGGATGGAGTCATTAAGCTTCTTAATTACATGTATGACTCGTTAATATGCGAACGATGTGAAACTTATCCTTGTTTGTTCGTGTGCTTCAAGTTGAAGTGCAATTTCCTTCGATGTTTCATGAAAACTGTTGGTATTTCCTTTTTTAAAATCTATTTTTTTGGAATTTTTGAATTGTTGTTCATTATGAAATTAATAGTTCTTGTTTCAGAGTAAAAAGGACGAATAAAATTATTTTTTGAAGAATAAACTTCAATTAATTTTAAATCACCTAAAATATTTGTTATCCTTTTTGCAATTTTTTTGAAAATTTGCCAATTAACAAATAGATTATTTTCAAAAAAGTTCATCGATGAAAATATTTTTTTTATTTATGTTATTGAAATTATTAACAATGAATTATGATACATGAATTTCAATTGATTTTAGAATCTTCTGAAATCTGTGTTATCCTTTTTTGTAATTTTTTGAAAATTTGTCAATTAACAAATAGACTATTTTCCTAAAATTTCATCGATGAAAATAACATTTCCCAGCAATACATTTCACATTTCCAGGGAAATTTATGTGCACACTAATCGCTCGACTGGTTGTTTCCACTAGAAAACCTGAACGACTGCGCTTTTCCAAGTTTTTTCATTAAACCAGTTGGCACTGAGTGCAATAACTTGTCAAAAAATAAATACACTCATCACCTCCTATTTTTACCCATTTCTCCCATCGTCACGCACACTTTACGTACTCGTTTACTCGCACTTCCTACTAGGATTTAATACTATCTCATCAATTCGGTCATGTTTTCCAAACATTTTGCGAACACGATCCTAGCAATTCAAATTCAGAAATTTCAAACAAACAAAAAAACTGCGTGGAAATATAAAGCCAATGTATTAATCAGCCAATGTATGATTCCATCAGCTATTTATAACAATTATAATAAGTGACTAACCAACAGCAAATGTTTGAAGTAACTTAACTGCCGATCCAATAATAACATTTTCCTATATGTTTTTCGTACGTGTGTGATCGAATCGTTCGAGTTTGTTCTTCAACAATCTGTATGTATGTATGTATGTATATTCATAGCAATCAGTTTGTGACTGAAATAAAATTCGTCGGGATTCAGTTCGGTTTTGTTTTAATTTAGGCATGACTGTGCGTGATAAATATTCGAGCTGTTTGTTTTTTATTGGGGATAATTTCTGGGTCATATTGCATCATAATTTATGGATGGCACTCGAGAAGAATGTTCATTTGCGCCTGCGTTTGTGAATCGCGTTTATTTTTAGTTGACCCTCGAGATGACTGACATGTTCATCTTTTTTATTCACTTGCTAATTGTTTATGATCAATCAACATGTGGGTGTTCCAGAATTTTTTTATTGTATTATAAACGCATCATCCTCCAAGATTTTTTTATGAAACTACTTTGTTATTAGTTAATTCTTTTTGTTTCTTTTTTTTTCTAATGTAAGCAAATTTGCATTACTCAATCCAATTTGTTTCACCATTTATTTCTGATCTCATATTATATTTAAAAAAATGTTATCTTACATCATCTAGAAGTTTTATAACTTTATTAACAGATTGATTGATAAAAGTGTGTTTTAGAAAACTTTTAATAGCTTTAAATGTTTTTTTTTTCAAAATGTTTCAATAATTCAATGAAATTTTACTTTTTTTAACTTATGATTCTAAATTTCAGGACAAAGTAGATTAAAATTTGAAGTTTTTTTCCTATACGATATTTAAATATTTTCAAATTGTCTATACTGATTCTTTTGATATTAATTTTTTTCTATGTCAAAATTGAAAGTTACCAACGAAGAAATTGACTTCATATGATATTATAGCATATTTCTTTGAATTATTTGGAACTTACGATTTTATTAACAAATGCATTAATAATAAATTGTATCCTGGAAAATTCTGGATTTCCTTAAGATATTTTTCAAAAATTTTCAATAATAATTAATTCAAGAAAATGTTGTTTAATTTATTTTTTTTTTCTAATGACACAAAATTTCAGGATAATAACTCAAAGAAGTAAATATTGAACTTTTTCCTTATGTGTTTTTTTTTATATTTCTGAAATGTTTTACTATAATCCTTCGTTGTTTGCCTTTTTTTTCTGAATCATAATCGAAATTTCCAACAGAAAATTTTTTACTCATGAAAATTTAAAATTATGATCATGAGGTAATTGAATTTTTTATAATGTTTCAATGACAATTAATTCAAGAATATATTTTTAAATATTTTGTTATCTTAAGACATCAGAAATTTGGAATTCTGGCTTATAAAATTCACCAATCTTTTCGAGTGATTAATTGGTAACAAAAATCCAACATTTCAAAAGAAAGGATAATTTTCAAATCGGAAATTTCAAAAATAAGGATAATTTTGAAATCTACCATTTATGAAGCTACCAGATAATTTTACAACTATCTGAAGAACTAAATAGTTAGTGAATAATGTATGAATAATATGATAAATCATTTTGAACTTTTCAGGAATTTGATTTGGAAATTTTTTTGGTAACCACTTTGTTATATTTTTTCTTTAATGATATTTCAATTTGCTTGTTTAAAAATCATCAAAATAGTCAAAATTACTCTAAAACCTGATTTTTTCCTGCATATTTATCAGGATAGTATTAAGGCAACTTTTTTTGCCCTTTTGGTCAAAAAATCATTGGATAAACGTTTACTTAAAGATAAACAATTTCCAAAGTGGTTCAAACAGCATTAAACAATCAAATCAAAAACGATAAACACATCTACGATTACGATATGATATTTTGTTGCGTTAACAGTCAATTTTGCACATGTTGGCATTTTAATGAAATAATAAAGCAACCAAGTGCGTCGCCAGTAATGAATGCCTCATCTCATCCATATCTCAACGCAGCTCGTTTTGCCAACTATATGTATACATATAGTGTGCTATTGCTAGCTATCTAGTATACGACGATGGTATGCGCAATTGCAGTGCCCGAACAACTATGCGGATCGAACATGCGCATATTACTCCCTGCAGATGAGAATAATGAACGAAGCCGTCATGCGAAAGATATGCATGATGTCATTGGAAATCAATTCGAGAATCAAAGTGCATAATCAAATTCGCACCAAACCAACCAAGTTCGCATCAGGTCGCACTATGTCGGCACTTAAACGAAAAGAGTCGCGAAAATATTTGAGATTTCCATCAGCGAGATTTGCAGAGATGATGATCTCAAACGCATTAGCGAAATTAAACGAACGCGGTCTCGATTTCGTTCGGGTAATTAAGCGAATTGCTTGAATTAATTAATGGTGCACGCATTTCCAATGTGGTGTGAATGTTGTAATCGAAATGCGGAGGACGCAATCGTGGAAACAGGACGAAATTCGTTGGCCTAGTTTTACAATGTGTCCGCGTTCTTTTCGCATAAATTATGCAGTTTTTTGGCACGTTGACACAACATCTAATTAGCTATTTGCCCGCCAGCCAAGCCGGAGCAAATATGCGGGAATGAATGGAATGTATGCATAATTTCGGGACCAGGATCAAATCGCATTTTTGTTGTCAGAGTTGAAAGTAGGGATCATACGAATCCTGGATCACTAAAATTCGAAAAAAATTTTTAAATGATAATCAAATCATTATTTTATTCCTATGTTTTACTTTGAAATATTTTTGAAGCAAGAATTTATAATGAAAAACATTTTTTCTGAGGCTTAAAAAATGTTGCAAGGATCACAATTTTAAATTGCATCGAAAAAGATGTATCTAAAGTTTTTGGAACTTATATTTGTTTCAAATTTTCCCCTATAAAAATTTTTCAAATGTGCAGTTTAAAGAAATTTGCAAATATTTATCAAAGGTCCTATGAAATCTAAATCAAAAATATTCGAAATCTTTGAAAGGTAAATTTTTGTTTTTATAATCATTTAATCCAAAATATTATGGAAAATGAGTCCTTACAAAAATTGAATATTGGTTACCATTATTTTTTTCAAAATTTTCAGTTTTCAACTATTTCTAAAAATCTGTTCAGCTTCAATCAAGGATCATATAGAAATTGCATCAAGAAAATTGCAGAAAAACTCTCCAAGGATAATTAAATCATAATTTTGACCACGGATATTTCACTCCTGAATATTTTGGAACCAACAACAAAAAACATTATCCTACACTAGGAAAACACTACACTTCCAATAACCCTTCATATAATATTCATAATCAGCAGGATCACATTGATGACAGTGATGAGCATGAACCCTTTTTCAATGACCCATCTGGGCGACTATTTTGTGGGATGGGACCACGATTCTGATTGAAATCAACGATATACATCTCCATGTTTGCAGCAAACAATAAATATTCAATAAGGAACTCGCGTCCGGGGCCCAGAAAACAAGCAAACATGGCGGCTCGCAAACAAACAACAAACCCGGGACAATGTCACGTGTGCAAACGTCCCATTGGAATCGAATTTGGATTTCGGGCTTCGACCATCACCATCGATGATGATGATGATGGGACGAGTGATTGAAAACGGTGACAGTGTGCACGTTTTCGCTTTCCAATTTTTTTATTTTTTTATTTCCCAATTGTCGTCCGTGTTTGTACACCTTGTGTGTTGTCGGCGATTTTTTTTTTATTTGCGCGATTCTCATTCAAATTAATCGCGACGAATGTTTCGTTACGCGGGTCGTGGTTGTTTGCGCACGCATTTTTTTTTTCGGTGTAATTCGAGGAGTAACTCGATAAAAATTGTGATTAATTTGAGTTCCGTTCATTCATTCATTGGTTATTTATTTTTGTGACATATAATTGAATTTTTGTCGGCAATGATTGATATATTAAAATTCTATTGAATTTTGTTTTTATATAGTTTTCTGAATTCGTTATATTTTTCATTTTGAATTTCTATGATACGATATTTTAACGAATTTGATGTTTTTGCAAAATATAACTTCCGGTGTACTAATATAATTTGCTGATCTCAAAAATATTCTAATTTAGCAAGAGTAATTAGAAAAATCCACTGGATTTTAAAGATATAGATTTTTTTTTCTAAATCTTGAAAGATCACAAAAATATTTTTTTCTCTTTGTAATTATTTTCAAAATTTGCACATTAATAAAAAAACCTTATCAGGGAATTTTAAGGATAATAAAAAAACTATAATATTCATCTCTAAAAGTTTTTGTTTGCTCCAAAATGATTTTTTCTGTTTGCAATTCGTTTTAAAATTTGCATAATAAAAAGAGATGTTAAAAAACTAATTTTTACCAAATATTTGCCAAAAATAATTTTATTTCGATTTTTCATTTTCTAATAAAATTTGTTGTCATTTTTAAAGAAATTTTCGTTCTTCTGTTTTTCATTGAAGATTTTTATGGATAAATAATTTGATAAAAGTTTTCATCTTGGAAAATTGTTGTCTCTGATTTTTCCTATTTGTTCTTTAAGATAATGAAGTCATCAGTTACAAATCTGTAATATACGATGCACAATTAATTGCACAATTAACGACTGTGTTCTATGTGCGAATAAAAACGAAGTGTTAACGCAATTATTAATTACACGCTGACTTCATCAACGAGGACCTCACTTAATAACGACCTATTATCCGCGATTACACATCATTCGTCCTGGCTTCCTGTTCAGAAGTCGGTTGCAATCTGTTATTACGCATTTTTGCAGCGCATTCGAATCAACAAACTCGGGCGATAAATCATCATCATTAGTGCGCGTAATAATCCTGATGCATATTTCTAATTGCTGATGCAAATTCCCATTCTCCGTGTGCGCCAGTGGCGTAACACGAAGGACTATTTACGTGCTGAACATTGTCAGCAATTGTTGCTCGCTGTTTTGTTGTATTCGTTGCATTGCATTATACTTGCAAGAGCTCTAGAGGAGCAATATGTAATTAAGATAATTGAAAAAGCGAGTTATCATTTCCCAGACGAGTGAGTTGAATGTGTAAGATGTTTTTCATTCGGATTTATAATCGATAAAATTCTAATTTTCATTCGTAATTTTTAAATGAAAAATTATAAAACTTTTTTATTTGAATTCATTAAATTTTCAGATTTCAAAGTGAATTTTTATATGATAAAAATTGATTTAAAAAATAACTTTGATTTCAGATTTTTCCCTCATATTTGTTGCTACTATGAAAAATCATGGAAGAAACTTTAGATTTTTCAACTACTCTGTTGAAGCACTTGTAGAATGCCGATAAACTAACACGCGTAATGAATAATTAAATAGGAATAACTTCGTACTTATGTTCTTTGCCGCCCCCGGTCGCAGCGTTAATTACACTACGATCTATTTCATTCAATCAACGCTTTTACTCATTGCGATCGTTGATAATCCGGATAATAGAAAACGTTTCAAACGCTTTCAAATACAATACACAAAATTGCAACCGCAAAAAAAATTGGTGTACAAAAAATATTTTTTGAATTAAATTTTTTACCAAATACCTGGTTTACTAATTGGCATTAGCATCTATGATGTAATTTTCTTGTAGGCCGTGGGTTTGCAGTTTGTTGGTCAATGTCGATGGAGAGATGGACGCTGGCATTTATAAATAGATTGACATTGCACTCACCTGGAATGAAATCAAAAGAAAATCAATTAATACATGGTAATCGTATACGGTAATCGGCAAATAATGATATAAATCAATTAGGCGTGGATAAATATTGCATATATTGCATAAGATGGAACTGAGAGGTGAATGTTATAGGAAAAGTTCTTGAAATATTCGTTGACATTAAACTCATGCTTGATGTTTGTTATTTATTAATCGTATATTAGGATTTATCTGATTTATCACCATTAATAATGAGTTTCTATTTGTTGATTATAAATGTCGTTAAGATTGAAAATATGCTAAATGATAATTTTAATTGCATCTTTTTTCAATGACACTTTTTTCTTGCTTTTGGATATGTTACAATTCAATTTATTTGGATTTTTTCTGAAAGATTTATCAACAAATTTTGCTAATATAAATTTTGTAAATTTACCAATAAAAATATAATGAGTAATTTAATATTTCATGGAATTTGTTTTTATGAAATTAACTTATAAAAATGTGATTCAAAAACAGAAATCTTTTTCCTCAAAGATTTTTCAATAGATTGCTAAAATTTTTAATTAAAAATGAAAATATACTTAAATTTTAATTTCTTATCGATAACTTTCAAGATTTAATGAAATTTAGTTCTTGAAATATTTTTTGCTTATTCTATTATATAATAATTTTTAAAAATACAACTGATTTATTATCTAAAAAATATTACTTCTGATTTCTTTTCACTTGCATTTTTTCTGAAAAAATTTATCAACAATTTATCAACAGATGATCTAATTATTATCATTTACTATGTAGTAATTTAAAAAATCAACTCAATAATTTAATTTGTCGTCAAACTTTTTGAACATTTTGTCAAAATTAACAACTTGAAATATTTGATTTCATCTATCAGCTAATTGTTTATAAGATTTCCAGCTGATTTACCATCAAAAAAACATTGATCTAAGAAGAAGTACCAAGATCATAACAGAAATCTCTAAATATTTAGACATATCCTTGATTTTTCTTTCTTCCATCATCCAAGCAAGCAAATAAAATCATGACACAAATCGATTACTTCACGATTATTTTAAACAAAATCCGAAATGTTATTCCCACCCATCTTCACCATATGTCAGATCATGCATCTGACGCATCTCTCGCGTCTTTACGATCGAATCAATCGCACGCAGCAATAATAATAATATCATCTCGAACACGTATGTTTCATTTCGCGTGCCAAAAACGTGCCCGAATGGCCCCCATGTCCAAATATACACGCACCCGGATAGACGGGATAGATCTCATTCCAGAAAAATTATGCATCGATGCAAACATATTATCCAATAGCCGATTGCGATCGTCGTTTCGCAAATATTTTCATCGACGAATTCGCGCATGTTGCGCGCGTCGAACACGAACGTTTAAATATTCCAGAGAGCTCGTAAATTCTCTAATTGTTATGAATTTCATGATGTTGTAAAACGGTTAACGTTGAAATTGAATAGCGCCATCCAAGGACGCGGAGCATTTTTATTGCGCGAAGACGATGAGTGCCATGTGGAATACAGAATGCTCGCGTTTGTTCAACAAAAATTGTTTATACTGGCTTTGATTTTCCAGAAACGTGCAAATTGTATGTAATGACGACATGCGAATTAACGCTAATCTGTTTTTATTGTAGTATGTATGTTTGAATGAATGTATATTATGTAAATCTAAAACTTAAAAACATAAGGCACAAAAACTTTACAATAAATTTTTGTTTTAAAAGTTTCAAAGTTAATTATTGCAAAAATTGATTTCAGAGGAAATCTTCAAAATTTCATATTTATATTCTAATGTTTGGGTTCAAACAAATTAAAGTTTTTTTTTCTCGTTTCATGTGTACATTTTTAGCATAAAATTTAATTTCAAAAATAGTTTTTTTTTTTTCATTTAGAAATAACTTTTTTTCTTGTAAGGAAATTATCATTGTTCCTAGAAATTTTAATAGAGAATTGATCTTTGATTAGATATTCATTTTTAAAATTGTGCAAATATTTTGTAAGCTAGGCAAAATAAAAGACAGACATAGAAAAGTTCTTCTTCGAAAATGATTGAATAAAAATGAGTTCAATTCCAATTGGATACAAATTTTCAATACCAATTGGAAATTTCTAATTTACCAATATATAATCCAACAAATTATTTATTTATTTTCTAGTTGAATTCAATGAAACTGAATTCCATAAGTTTTTTTTTGTTTGAAGAACATGAAGAACAATCTTATTTCTGTGTCATACAAAATTTACAATTTTTTATTTTCTTTTTCAATTGCAATTTGAAATTTCCAATTTGTCAAATATTTTAATCCCAAATTATTTTTTTATTTATTTTCTAGTTTAATTCAATGAAACTGAATTGTATAATTTTTTATTGAAGAAAATGAAGAACAAAATTTATGACACAAATTTATATTTTTTAAAACAAAAATATTTTAATATTTCCTTGGTTAGCTTCAATTTTTTTTCCATAAATTCGTTAATTCATGAAAATGATATCATACAAAAGTCACTTTATGCGCTCAATTGGCCCACGTTCAAATTCATTTAATCATTATGCTCGTTAGTCTAACGCCAATAATAACACGCATTAAATACAAATGTAATAGACGACGATTCCAAATTATGTTTCATAATAGAACGCGACATTTTGCTAAATACTCTCGAATATTCGACTGTCATCATCGCAGTATCGTTTGAATAACGATGGCCACATTAGTGCCATTAAACATTGACTGACAAAATGACAATGCACACACAAAAAATGCGTCCAAAATGACACACACACAACCAACAATACGAATATAATAATATGTATGTGTCGGTGTGATAAATGCGTTTTAAATTTTCTATTTATAATTGTTACGTGCGCTGAAAGCCGAAAAGTCAAGCAGCTTTTATTGCAATGATTGCCATTTAGTCGTCGCATATGATTGTGCATTTCAAATTATGAACGTGTATTTATTCACGTTTGTATGTATGTTACATATGTGGAGTCGTTTATGATTTGTTGGAATTGAGGCATATGTATATTGTTCGCATATGTAACGACTAACAATGAGATCATGTTCATTGAACGCGCGCTTAATTTGGCGCGTTTGATTGCGAATAGCAGCGAATAAAAATTGTTTGCATTTATAACAACTGTAAAAACTGGTGATTTTTGCATGGGAAATTGAGTCATTTTGAAGATTAATTACTTCAGTAAATGTAGTTGTACTTAAAAATTGGTGATTTATTGCTTTGCGAATTTTGTTTCTTGTTTATGCAACAAAAGTTCTAAAAAGTTTATTTATAATTTTACTTATAAATTATATTTCAAAGGACTGAAATAACTGAAACAACTGAAAGAGTTTTAAGTATTTTAACTCTTAGATTAGATAATAAAATTTTATTTTATAATACTTTTGCAAATATGAATTTGGAATTTGAAACGAATTATCCTTGAGAAAAAATGACTAGAAAACGTTATAAAACAATGAAACTTGCATATTTCTCCAACAACAAATTCTTTCATTTATTTTAACATTAATAATAATAATAATGATATATTTTCTGGGAACTCCCAGAGGGCTATCATTTAACATTAATTCATTGTTATTATCGCAATCAAATGAGACAGTAATTTTCTAATTTTTCTAAACTCGCAAATTATAGATATTGATTCAACTTTAATTATTATTGTTGCAACTTATTGTTTTACTAGTAAAAAATATGGTAAAAATTATGATTTTGTTGGAAATTGTTATCATGTTTCTCAAAATTTTCATAATGTCCCAAAAAGTAATTTTCCCAAAATTTGCAAGAAGATATGTTGATTAAATTATTTGCCTTGCGTTTTTGTAAAATTGAAAAAAATTACAAGTTGATAGAACAACAATTGATAATGTTTTAAAAATTATTAATTCAATGATTTTAGAATTGTTTTCTCAAATTTTTGGAATTTTTACTTTTCAGCTTTGAATAGATTAATTAAAATTCATTAATAATTTTCAGAATCTGATGAGAGAAAATTGCGAAAAATAAAATTTGCACAGAAAAAATCATCAACTTTTAAAAGTATTGTTTGAGAATCAAAATTTGGGCAAAATTTTCCCGAAAAAAAAAAATCAATACCATTTAGAAATTTAGAAATTAATTTTCTAGTAAATTTTCAAAGTTCTAACAGCAGGAATCGACCGATTCTAGACCAAGTCACATGTATACTCATAGTTTTGATCTAGAATCGGCCTATTTCTACTAACTCTAAAAACTCTCAAGAAACCAAGTTCAAAATGAAGAAACCAATCCTAATAAACATCAAAATTTTCGCAACTTCTGCAGACATAAACAACAACCACTCGAACTCAACCGACATTTAATTAAACCCATAACTTAACCTCCAAAAAAAGAAAACCGGAAAATTTGCGAAATGTGCAACAACATGCATCAAAACACTTGTTGACCTGGCGGAAATTGAAACCCAAACACCTTGAAACACACAGTTCATTCCTTCCTTCAACCAAATGTTACCTTGCGCGTCCAGGAAGGTCGCACCCAGGAGCAGAAGGACGCCGAGCAGGACCTCGACGTGAAGCGCCCCCATCGCCACCACCACCCCCACGCTTTATTGCCGCCGTTCAACCCCTTGGACGTCGTCCTTTATCCTTCTGCGGGGGTGTGCAAGAACGAACGGGTTGAACCAATTCGTTGTTTTCTCTTCGCAGAGGAGGTTCGATGTCAGCGCCGAACTTAGAAATTAATGCATGCCGAAACTTCCTTTATGCCAATTGTGCGTACGAGAGGTGGAAAAATCCCGGGCGCTGTTGTTGTCGGTGAAAAGCGCAGGTTTTTCCAGCGTGTTGTACAAATGTGCGCAAAAACACAGACTGCAAGAAAAAAGAGCACAAACGGGCAGCTGGGTTGGCGTTTTGTTTCGTGTTTTGTTCGGCGTTTGCTTGTATTATACATATTCGCGCTTTGCATTCAATTGCATACGAAATGGGGGCTGTTATACCACCCCCCCGTAACAAAGAGTGGAGTGCAAAGAGTTTGTTTGACTTTAATTTCGCTGCCTTTTTTCTATCTGCTTGGGTTGAGAGAGGGCGCCACAGTCGAGCTACTGTTTCAACGCGTTCTATTGTTATTTTTATTTTTCTATTACGCATCGCATCGATTTTTGTTACTTTGTAATTTTTTCGGCCGAGAATTTTCAAGTTTTCTTTATTAGGCGCTCCGGGTTTTATTGTCTAATGGGGGGCGTTTATAATGTGCGCTTTATACGCATTGTTAACACGCCCATTGTAACTTTTAAATGCGCGCAAAGTATGATAATGTTGTTTGTTATTGTTGCTGCACTTCGACTTTTATTTTGCATATTCGTTATGTTAATTACGTAAATGTTTACACGTTTTCAAGTCTTCACGTTGGTTGAATTTGTTTTTCTTGTAAATCACAACGCTTTTTGATTTTTGTTACAGAAATATGTAGTTATGTTTTAATGCAAGATTTGAAAATTCCTAAAAATCAATTTCAAATTGAATGAAATTTTGGGAAAGTACGGTTCTGGAAGATTTATAAATAGGAAACCACCGAAAATAAAATATTTAAGTTCACCGAACAGTTTTATGACCGCAAACTAAAAATAAAGTTTAGTTTACTCGAAAATATGCCAACATTACATTTTGCTTTCAACTATTCAAATTTATCGATTTTATCACTTTACTTAAATTACATCTACTTTATTTCCGTATAATTATCAAAATATTATTTTTGAAAGTTACTAATTAAAATTTTGAATGTAATTATACAACAAAAACTATAAATAAAAAATTAAATATTTTTACAACTGACATCAAAAATTTGCAACTATATTTTGCATGAAATATCATACAAAAACGAAAAATGAAGTGCAATTAGAAATTAATTTCGATCGACGAGGATAATTTAGCAATTTGATGACCATACACATGCAAAAATTCGCCATCATTTTTTACGATTACACTCTTCCAGTCATTCATCCAGGACAATTATATTGAAAACATGGCGCTGACTGGAAACGCATGCGAGTTGAATATAAATTTTAATGTGCATTATATCGCATAAAACAAAACCAAATTGGAATTTATGCCTTTTTGGTCGATGGCGCTATACACGAATTCGATTGAGGCTCGTAACATCAACTAGGAACTCTCCCAGTATTCCCGATACCTGAGAGAGGTCTTTTTCCCGGTTATGAAATTTGGAAGGATGCTGTCATAAATATACGCGAATATGCAAGAATTCGCACACTTCAATTGCGCGAACAACGGTTATTGTTGCGTTTGTATGTTGTTGAATGAATGAATGATGCCAGAAATTAGCAGGATGTATGGGGATGATGTTCCAGAGTGGGGGTGGGAATGCAATACAATGTGGGGGTGTAATGAAGACAAGTCGAGTGATAACTGGTCAAAAAAATGGATGATTATGTTGTTGGAATAACCTTTTTTATGGGTTAAATTCAATTTAACGAAGAGAAAATGGGTTGAAATTGTTTCGGAATGCATTTGCAGAAAAAAGTGCATTCATGGTTGACATTTATTTTATGTTTGTATGAAAATTTGTTAAAAATTATTTCATGAATAATTTTATTTTCTATTTTTTTCTTGACAAAGAAAAAATGTCATTTGGAATTTTTTGGTGTCAAATCAGATTTCTAACAAACTGCAATTTTTGCAATCATGAATCATAAAAAAATACGAGGTGGTAAAAATTCCAAATTTCAAAGATTATAGATCAAATGCATTAAAATTTATTTTGAAAATGATAAAAATGTATGTTTTTGGTGTCAAAACTGGATTAAAAATATAGAAAATGAAAAAAAAATATAAGGAAATGCTAAAAGATTATAAAATTAAAGATTGATTGAAAATAATGACCAAAAGCATAAAAATGTTTTAACAAGTAATAATAAATTCCAGAAAAATTACAAAAAAAATCAATGTGAATTTCTTCCATGAAAAAAGGATTAAAAAATATAGGAAATATTTTGCAACAATGGAAAACTGATGAAAAATATAACGAGATAATAAAAAATTCAAAAGAATAAAGATTGATTGAAAATATGTATCAAAAAATTTAAAAAATTATTTTGAAAAATGGTCAAAGCTTCCAGGAAAATCATTTGATTTTTGACACCAAAAAATCTATATGGAAAATTTTCAGGATAAAAATATGATACGAAAAACTTGTAAAAACTAAAATATTGTAAAATATATCAAAAAGTAGAAATTATACAAAAATATAATCATGTGTGGAAATCTAATTAATCATTTTGAAATTAATGATTTTAAGATCATAACAAAATAATGGAAATATAATGAGATAATCACCAAATCATGAATAATGATACTTTAATAATTCTCTCCAAGGATCATAAATATGATCCTTTTTGTCCTCCTTAATTTTTTGTCTTATAATATACACACGAGTGATCTAAATATTCATTAATAGTCAGTCGGTTTGTTATTATATGGGATCATAAATTTTATCAGGTCACATATTTCAACCCAGTAAATAAATCACAAATTTCGAACAGCAGAAAAACAAACAGCAAACTTTTAATTAACATATACAACGAATCCTATCCAAATATGCATCTTAATTACAAAATTCCCTAAATCCCAAAATTTCTAATCCTGATAAAATGAAAAATTTCCAGAATGAAATTATTTAACTAAAAACCAGAAATCGTATTCACTTTTTTGTTCAAGAATTCATTTCTTTCAACGATCAAATTATAAGATTCGAACAAATTTTTTTCGATTTCCTTGAAAATCCTTCATTTGATATTATTGAAAAATGTCAATGAATGCAACATCTTATCCCCACTCCCACACTCACTTCAATGAAAGGTAAGTACAGGTAAGTACAAAATGTACTCGACGAATTCGAGACGACTGAAGAAATCGGATCGCTCATCACCGCAACAAGAATTCTCTTCGCTGCTGCTTCACTTCCGGTTTGCTCGCGCATCACATTTCCGCAGTCTTATTAGCAGGGCACAAAGTACGAATGGCGGTGGTAGATAAGTAAGTAAGTAGGTACGGGGAAAAACTGCGAGCTTATTGCACTCGTCTTAACGAGTTTGGGTGCTGTTAATAAGCGAATACGAAACCATAATGCGATGCAATGCGAAGCGCGACAATTCGATTTGCACGCAATTTTTTTTTCGTTCGTTTCGTGTTGTTTGGTATCTGAGTCGAATTGTGCAATTGAAAAAAGAAATATATGTTAAAATACCAACCAAATAAGGTTTGAATTCGTTGTGGAAATGAAGAATAGGAAATTGAAGAAATAAAAAATAAAAGAATTAAATTTTCCTTGATGTAACATTTTTTGCAAAATTCATTATTGATCACGATATTTAAAGATTTTTCATTCTATTCCCCAAAATAATTAAAATATAAAGTCAATTTTCAAAAAAAATATCAGATCACTAAAATTTTCTGATCGATCTAATAAAAAATATCAAATTGATAAATTTATCTATAAAATCGATAAACTCTGTTTTTCTAATACAACAACAATAATAAATATTCTCATAGTGTCGACGCTAGTGAACGCTAAACACCACCCCCAAAGCTGCAACTTCAATGACAACCACAAACATTGAAATCTTTTGTGTGTGTGGGTGGATGCAATGCATTTCAAACTGTGCAAAAACTTTAAATACAAACCAACTGAACTGAATGTTCACACCGGGAAGAAAACGAAGAAACAGGATTCAACGAAAGAAGAATAGCATGGTTATAATGGCCCATGTAGGACATTGCAATTGCACCTTCGTATAAATAAAACATGGCGATTGCAATTCGAATGGAATGCATTTAGCATACATATAGAACCACGTGAGGGGGTTAAAGGTTCGCCATTTAAATGTGCAAACTGTTGGAATAAATTTGTTAAAACTAAATGAGAATTTGTTGTGAACAAAGATAACAGATGACAAAAAAAATTCGTGGGTGGGAAATTTTTTTATGGTTGAGAAATTTTGTTGTATAAATTTCAACAAATTATTGGTTGGAAATAAATTTGAAAATTCAGAAAATATTGTCTTAATCGAATGTTGACAATATTTCAGAACATTGAAGAAATTTTAAAAAACAATCTAAACTTAATAGATTCGATTAAAAAACTGAAGGATAATTGTAAAAATGAATTCTTTATAAAAATATAATTTAAGATAATTCAAATTCAAAGAAAGATATTGCCACATGAAGTTTTATAGTGAAAATTTATGAAGAAAAGTGTCCAACAACTTCTTGTAAATTAATAAAATATCGTACAAATGGAAATCTAAATTGGTGTAATTTGTGCAATAAAACCAAACAAATATTTCACTAACCTAGATGCAAATTGCGAGATTAGTCCTCGCAAATTGCAAATCTGAACCTCGTAAAACCGACCGATACAATGCACACGTGAAAATGCATACAATTTCCATACGAGAAATGGAAAATGCATTAAATTAACCGCTGAAAATCGTATATAAATTCGAAGATTTGCAAGTAAGTAGATAAAATGCAAAGTGCCCGTTGCAATAATGTAAACACGTACTTATTGGCTTCCCATTTTCCCTCAGGAAGCGAAATCCTGTAAAATCCCACTCCTAGTCCCTTGGTTTTTATTAAATTTCGCGATTTACAACATTCAAATATTTGCACAATGCATCTTCATGAATTTTACTAAAGTGATTCCTTGAAAAATTATATTGAAATCAATTTACATTTTCTTTTTTTTTTTTTTGAAAAATTAATTATCCTTATTAACTTTTGATTTTCTTATAAGTTTTTTTCTATTTGGGATAATTTTAAATGTGTCACTGAAATTAATATCATTTTTTATGGAAGCAAATCTGTTAATATTTAATATTAACAATAAATGATCTGTGCAATAATATATGGTAATTTTTAAAAGTCTGTTGACCTTTTCTTGAGATCGTATTATTATGCAGAATTGGCTTCTAAACAAATGACGTAATCATTGAAAATTATCTGTGTTGTATTGTATATTTGTATTTGAATCATTGAAGATTTAATATGCAGAAAGAATACGAAGAAATAAGAACTGAGAAACTTTTGTCGAAGAAGCGTGACAATTATAAATAAATATTGTTTGTTCATAGTCAGTGATCTAATCAGTTTGTCATTTATTGTTTATAAACTACTAGGCTTGGTTGATGCAAAGAATCATTGAAGGACAATAACCTTAGATGACACAAATGTTTGTTTGTTTGATCGATGATTAAAATTTGGCAGAAAATTTCAGTATTTGGCAAATTTTCAACTATTTTACCATTTTATCATTTAGAACGAATATTAATAGAGACGACTAGTTTTAATAGTTATTAAAAATGTAAGGACTACAAAATACAAATTTCCAATGGAAAAATTAATATAATAGAAACAAAAAATAACTTTTTCAATCTTGAAGATAACAATTTTTACAATTTTTCTTTACTTCAAATATTTTTTAAGTAAATAAGCAAAATTTGGAATCCATTCATTGCAAAACTTTTGTTCTATTATTCGATTCATTTATGTATTAATAAAAAAATGTTATGGAGCATTCAATAATTTTGATTATAATTTTCCTTGCTATTGTAAATTGCAAATTAAATTTACTATGAAATGAACAAAAGGAAATTAAGATGATATTTAAATATTCTATAAATTTATCAACAAAAACAAAAATTTGTGTTTTTTTGAGGGACTTTAAACGATAGAAAAACAATCATTAATTGTTATTAAAATGAATTTTCCGAAGATACATTTTTCTCGATTTTAGAATAAAAATATTATGATTAATATCAAAATGATATTTTTGAATTATAAGTTTATGATAACAATTAATTTCATAGAATTTTCAAAATAATAGATATTGATGCTAGACCTCCTAATTTTTTTGAGAAATTTTGTATTTTGAAATGGTCAGAAATAAAAATTTTTTTTTTTTCAAAGAAAAGCAAATCTGTTTTGCAAATTCTCAAAATTGCAATCACATGTTATGCATCTAAACATGAAATAATTACCGGAAGCTCTAATTTCGCTCAACATGGACATCATTTGAGAGAACATTTCATTAGCATTAAGTTGCCCGAAATTAGTGTGTTGAAATGACATTAAACAAACGCGAACCTGACGGTTTGGACTCATTTCTTGAACCCAGACCACGAATTCACTTGCGTCCAAGCTGAATGCAATTCAATCGGTCAGCACACACGCCTGAAATCATCGTTCAAGCAAAACACGACTCGAATGATGCATGAACACACATCTTAAACGCTAATGCTCTAAAATTAACATTCCAGCGTCGAAATCCGCGGCACAAATTGAAGCCTAACAAAATGATAATGATTTCCTGAAGCAACAAAATGATTTGCTTGCTCAATGCTCAACAGCACACGAGCAGATGTTCGAAAAGATGTGTTCAAACTATTAGTTGATCAATCAATCACATCGAGTTCTTAAGACTTTTGAAGCCATCATCATCAAAGAAAAGAAACCGAATGCTACTACTTAAATTACCAATGTTACTTAAGCCGGTTCTAAACGGCTGGATACATTTTTTAATTGCTGTTTGGGGCGTCGTTTATTTTTCCAATTTGCATCTCCTCGTCGAATTTGTTTTCTTAATTTGGCGCGCTCTTTCAACTTTTACTTTTGTTGCGTTTTCGACATACGATAATGTTTCCACCTACGCGCATCGTTTCTCGTATGGAGAGGTGCAAGAAGATGTTTCGTCATGAAAGTCATGTGTGTGGTTTTTCTTGTTTGTTGTTCGTGGAGTTCGTGGGTTCAATCTTTAAACTCGTACGAGGATAATCAGATTTGCGACAAAAGATGAGCCGAGAGAAGCGGAAATGTCGTGTCGATGTGAGGCGCAAAATAGACGTCTACGAAATGCTATCATGAGGTTTATGAAAATTTAACTTTTCCAATTGTAGTCGCAAATTTTCGCGAGCAAGAGGAGGTTGAGATATTTTCGAAGTAATTGCATGATAATCACAATATAACAAAGTTTTATTGATATTTGAAATGATAAATATCCAAAATATGTTTTCAAAAGTAAATTTTCTCAAATCAAATGGAACATAAGTTATTGCCATTTAAAATTTGTGAATATTTCAAATTTCTTGGAATTTTTTTGTCTGCACATTTTGCGAAAAATTTAATAACAATGATATTAATTATCCTTGTAATTTTAGCTTTAAAAATGTGATTTAATATGAAATGAACAAAGAAATATTAAAATATAAAAATAACCGTTAATTATTCAACAAAAAAACTTTTTGCACCATCTACAAATTTAATTACAATCCAGTACCGATGAAAAAACAATAAAACGACGATAACATATAACTAATTCAGCGTTGAAATAACAATAATAAGCAACTACGCCGAAACAGGAACACAACAAAACCGGAAAAAGCCCCCCAACACTCGAGAAAACGTTGCGAAAAAAGCCAACTTTTTCGCAAGCGCAGTTGCACCGCAACAAACATCATTATGAATAATTAGTCCGTCGTTTGTGCAATAAAAATCAGTGCGAGATGTGCGATGCATGCATAGAGAACGCGTTTTTTTAACCGGCCGCAGGACGCGTAATCAGCACTTACAACACGCGTTCGCGAAATTGTTGTTTATAACAACTCGGACCGCGGGATAAGGAGTGCATATTTCGCGTAGAGGTGGTCGTAATGATGAAACAACCACCACCGCAACCACCACCACCAAAGGAGATGATAGTTCCAACACTACGAACGGCGTATGTTGGCGAATATGGGGGTGGTTGAGAAAAATGAAGCGCACGCGGTAGAGAACACAGCGCGCGCGTGCAAATCCGCTGATATTTACGTGCGAAATTAATTAACAACAAGCTGCATGAACACACAATACATCATCGGATGGGGACGGCAGTTGGCGGGGGTGGTGTAGGGGGATGGCAAAACGGAACGCAATTACCCATCGCACGGGGTGCATTATTATCCTGCGGAAAGTTGCCGGCCGCAATCCCGGATTTTATCCTTCATCCAAGAGGTGGTGATTTCTTTTTTTTTGGGTCTCTCTTCTGTCTTCTTCTTTGGGGGTGGGTTTTCTTACTGGGGGTTACTGGGAGTTCTCAACGGCGAATTTATCTTCGTAAGACGTGACTGCTAATAATTACACTTATGTGTGTTTCTTGGATGTAATTCTTTTAAAGTTTTTCTTTCGTTTATGATCTTTGTTGGTATATGATTTTAATTGCGTTTTCAATAAGGTTCAATGAAATTATTTTATTGATAAAAATTTTCCCTGTTTTTTTCATGATTTTGGGAATCTATCATTTAAGTTTCAAACTTATTGCAAGTTCAAGAATATTTTGCAATTAACAGTTTTTAAAAAAGTACCAAAAAATTCCTGTATGAAGCAAAGTTTTAGAAAATTTTTAAACATTAAAAAAATCAGAAACATAAATTATTGAGTTCCAACTTTTTCATGAAACTAGTTTCGAAACTGCTGAGTTGTAAGTTGGCAAAACAAAAAAAAAATCAGATTTCAAATTCCTAGGTGAAATTTAATTTAAATTGTAACAATAAATTGAAAATTGAACGACTCTTAAATTTATTTTCTAAGTTTCAAATTAAGTTTTAAATAAATTCAAGCTGCAAAATTATTTTTGCACACAATAGAAGCAAACTTATAGATATTTTGCAATTTTGCTATTTTTTTTTTAATTTGGTATTCGAGACCAAAATAATGGTTCTATTAAATGTTGCAAATTTGAAAAGAAATTATAACAAATTTTAAACATTGCATGATGTATATTAAAAATATTTTTCTTAAACACCAAAGGATCAAAAAATTCCTCCAAAAAATCCTGTTTTTTTGAAGTTTTCAAATTTCAAATTCCTAATTAAAATTTGCAATTTTAAAGAATTATGATTTATTAATTAAAATTAATCTTTATAAGTTGCAAATTGCAGAAATACAAATAATTTCTTATCAGAATATCCTTGAGCAAAAGGAACTAAAAAATGTCATTTTAAAAAATCCTATTAATTCTATATTTCAGAAATATTACAAAACTTGCTCCAAATGAAATTCTGAAAACTTTTTGGTACTTTTTAAAATTATGAAAAAAATTAATTCAGCAATAAAAATCAACAGAAATATAAAAAGAAAACTAAACTGGTCTTTAATATATTTTTTTCTCGAATAAATTCAAAAATCCTGTGAATTCTGACTTTCAGAAATATTGCAAACTTGCTCCAAATGAAATTCTGAAAACTTTTTGGTACTTTTTAAAATTTTTGCCAAAAAAATTAATCCAGCAATAAAAATCAACGCAAATAAATATAAAAAATTCCAGAAAACTAAGGACCATCACTTAAGAACTCTTCCGCACTTTGGGAAATCTCATTTAGGTTCATTCGCGTGCGTTTTCCCTTTTTCCCACCGCCCCCAGCGGAGGCAGGTATCCCGGAAGTAACTACGCGAATGAGAATGAACGAAATTACCTTATTACAATTAAAAAAGTCGTTAGGAAATTACGCGATTTCTTTCTGCTCTTCGTCGCTCGTTGGACTCAAACTAGCGGAAACATGCATGTGGCGCGGGGGTGGTAGAAATGCGGGGGCGGCTATAGCGCGTTTATATTCGGAAGTGACTTTATCCTTCTGGCCGGTTGCCTTCAGGCTTCAACGGTAGCAGCGATGTTATGTCTTTTTCTTCGCCGGTTTAGTGTCCATGCACATTTCCCATACGCCGCGGAAATTTTTTTTCTCTAGTGCTGCTGCCAGTGTTGTACTTTACTTTTAGTACTTTTCTTGTTTTGTTCGCTTTGCTTGGTTTACGAGGCGCGCGCGAAACGAAACGGGCCGAAAACGCGCACTTTCTGTCCAAGCAAGAAGCGCACCAAGTTTCCAAGTTTTTTTGCCGCCGGAAAAATCATTTTTCCGAATGGGTAGAAAGGAAAACACGTGGATTTTCATATTTCTTAAAAAAATCGAGCAATTTCTCAGTTCAAGTAAAAATTTACAAGGATCACATTTTGGTGAAAAAAAAAATAGTTTTTCAAATAGTTTTTGACTTGAAATTATCTTTCTAAAAACCATAAAATTTAACGGTCAAAAATTTAGTTTAATACAATTTTTTTAAGATAACTTTGTTTTGGAAAGTTGTCAACTTTTGAAATGAATTTTCAAACTATTTTTTTGCGAAAAACTTATGTTAACTTTCAAGTGTAATAAAAAAATATTTGAAGTTTTTTTATGTAAAAAAATCACTGTTGAAAATTGCTAAATAGAAATTTTATAAACTTCATTGATAAGAAAACATAAACATTTTCTGTCGGATTTTAAAATATGAGTTAAAAAAAAAACTATATATTTGCGAAAAATTTCTATGATAACTTTGAACTGAAGTAAACAAATGTTTAGAGATTTATTTACGCAAAAATCTCTGTTGAAAATTGGCAAATTCATTGACAAGAAAACATGTACATTTTCTATCAGATTTTAAAATATGAATTTACAAAAATCTTTATTTTTGCAAAAAAAAATTATGATAACTTTCAAGTAGAGTAAAATTTCTTTGAAGTCCTTCTTCCTGCAAAAAAATCACTGCTAGAAATTGCAAAATTAATTAACAAACTCTCATCAACTTCATTTGTAAGAAAACATGTATATTATCTTTCAAATTTTAAAATATGAATTTTCAAAATACAATTTTTCGCAAAAAACTTCTGCTAACTTTCAAGTAAAGTAAAAAATGTTTTAAGTTTTTCTTAGGCAAAAGAAATTATTATTGAAAACTGTCAAAATAATTAATAAACTTTTGTAAACTTCTATTTCGAGAAAACTTGTAAATTTTCTTCAAAATTTCCCTAGAAAATAGTCAGGAAAATTCGTGCATTTCCGTTTTTCATTAAGGATCAGGAATTTTTCTACTGAAACCATGTGGATTTTCTCGTTTTAAATATTTTCCACAAAATTATTCTCATGTTCACATTTTTTTGCAAATATATTCCTATATTTTTATAACCTAATGTTCTTAGAGAAAAGTACGTTAATTTTCATGCTAAATTTTCTTTGCCTAATAAATTTTTCCACTTGGAAAAACCTTTTCAAACTATTTTTAGAAAAACTATAATAAAAATTTTATTTCTCTGTAATTATGGTATTCATTTGATAAACAAATAAAAAATTATTTCATGTATCTTCATTTATCTGTCTTATATCCGGAAAGCTCATGAAACCACGTGTTTTTACTTCCCCCTAAACTGAAAACAAAATAATCCCTCAGGAAAATTCCCATCAGAGGAAACAAATTATGTATACTAATTTCCACATTTTTCCGCAAGATTATTTTTTCCTACTTAGCGCACGAAACTGAAGTCAAAAACAAACCCTTTGCACTTGTAATTTTCAATCGTTTTCGAAGTGAAGTGATCAATTATAATTACGTTTCTTGAAGATTTGTTGACTTGCTGATAAGAAGCTGATCCGAGGAAACAAACTTGAAAACTAATTTCCAATCGAACCACTCGCCAATGAAACTGCCGAGGAAACAGATTTCTGATGATAGCACATGTCAATCGTTGCCGATGCGAAAAACCGCGCGAAAACTTTTCCGGCGCGAGTCGGTGGAGACCGGAAGTGAGTACGACTCAGAGGAGATACCGCGCGCACGTCGACGACAATGACAACGACAACAACGACGATGCCGATGTCGACTGATTTGTTTGGCAAAGAGCGGCAAAAGTGAACCGGCCGCGAATCGGACCACCACCACACTGTGTGGCTGGTGTGTCGTGTGGGTGCCAACTACCGCGTGTGGTGCCAACTAAATCTCGCCTCTAGAGGTCGGTCGTGTGCTCTCTGTGAGTGGCCCGGCCGGCGACTGCGAGCTGAATGTGCACGCGAGTCGGCTGTTGCACGCTGCCAACCGGCGGCGAAAATGTTCCGCGTTGAGTGAATGTGCCAACTGCCGCCGCCACCGCTAGCGGTGCGACGGAGGTGGTGGCGGCGGTGGTGATGGTGATAGCAGTGGCGGATGGTGCGCTGCATATGGGTGTTCGCGGGGGCAGCAACAACAATCGCCGATTGTCGTCGATGCACATGTTACACACTTCGTGTACGGTGCAATAACACACCGATAGCGGTGGTGGTGGCGAAGGTGGTGTAGGTGGTGGTGGTGGAGGCGGGGGTGGTTGGCGCGCCGGTGTTTCCGATGTTATTGATGTTGGTGCATGCAGCAAGCCGGATAAGCGGAAAATGTTCGCGAAGGGGCAGGATGCGCTTGTTGAATGGATGCGGGGGCGGCACGCGTCCCAATACGACCGGAGGAAAATGTTCCACAACGTGCACTTCATTGAGCAGCGCAAACGGTTTCTGCACAGGACGTTGCTTTTTCGGGATGACGTCAAAAATGCAAACATTTTCGCCGTTTTTTCGCTCATTTTACTGCGAATAACTTGGAAACAAATGGACCAATTAAACTAAAGTTAGAACCAAAATGTATGGGTTAATGCCCTTTTGGCCACTGGTTGAGCAGAAATCGCATTCGAAGAAAAAAATTGAAAAAAAGTTTGTAGCGAAAAAAGTGATACGAAATTATTAAAATCGCTCGAGTTTTCAAAAATTTTCATATCTCCGGAACTAATGGACCGATTTGGATAATTCGAACGACATTTATCATATTTTGGCGAAAAAATAACATTGGTCATGGTCCCGAATTCGTCCGGGACTCAGAAATGACCGAACCTGAAAAATGGGGTTCTAAAAATGGAAAATTTTCGCTTTTTTTCGCACCTTTAACTGCCTATAACTTTTGAACCATTGGACCAATTTTACAAAAGTTGGAACCAAATTGTAGGTCTTGATGAGTACTTTCCAAAAATGTATGGGTTAATGCCCTTTTGGCTACTGGTTGAGCAGAAATCGCATTGGAAGAAAAAAATTGAAAAAAAAGTTTGTAGCGAAAAAAGCGATACAAAATTATTAAAATCGCTCGAGTTTTCAAAAATTTTCATATCTCCGGAANGAATTCGTCCGGGACTCAGAAATACCCGAACTTGAAAAATGGGGTTCTAAAAATGCAAAATTTTCGCTTTTTTTCGCTCTTTTAACTGCGTATAACTTTTGAACCATTGGACCAATTTTACAAAAGTTGGAACCAAATTGTAGGTCTTGATGAGTACTTTCCAAAAATCTATGGGTTAAGGCCCTTTTGGCCACTGGTAGAGCAGAAATCGCATTGGAAGAAAAAAATTGAAAAAAAAGTTTGTAGCGATAAAAACAATATGAAATTCTTAAAATCGCACGAGTTTTCAAAAATTTTCATATCTCCGAATCTAATGGACCAATTTGGATGATTCGAACGGCATTTATAGTATTTTGACGAAAAAATAACATTGGTCAAGGTCCCAAATTCGTCCGGGACTCGGAAATACCCGGATTTGAAAATTAGGGTTCTAAAAATGCACAATTTTCGCTTTTTTTCGCACCTTTAACTGCGTATAACTTTGGAATCATTGGACCAATTAAACAAAAGTTGGAACCAAATTATAGGTCTTGAAGCGCACTTTCCAGAAATGTATGGGTTCATGCCCTTCTGGGTATGGGAATAGCAGAAATCGCGTTCGAATAAAAAAAATGAAAAAAAAGTTTGTAGCGATAAAAACGATATGAAATTCTTAAAATCGCACGAGTTTTCAAAAATTTTCATATCTCCAAAACTAATGGACCGATTTGGATGATTCAAAGGACATTTACCATATTTTGGCGAAAAAATAACATTGGTCACGGTCCCGAATTCCTCCGGGACTCAGATATACGAAAACTATGAAAATGGGGTCCTGAAAATGCAAAATTTTCGCTTTTTTTCGCGTCTTTAACTGCGTATAACTTTTAAACTGTTCGAGCAATTAAACTAAAGTTAGAACCAAATTTTAGGTCTTCATGAACACTTTCCAAAAATCTATGGGTTAATGCCCTTTTGGCTACTGGTAGAGCAAAAATCGCCTTCGAAGAAAAAAGTTGAAAAAAAAGTTTGTAGCGATAAAAGTGAGATGAAATTCTTAAAATCGCACGAGTTTACAAAAATTTTCATATCTCCGAAACTAATGGACCGATTTGGATGATTCAAACGGCATTTACCATATTTTTATGAAAAAATAACAATGGAAATGGTCCCTAATCTCTATGGGATTCAGAAATTCCCGAAATTGCAAAATGCATTTTCAAATGCAAATTCTTGCATATTAGTCACAGAAAATCATCAGTTTTTATCTTAATATTAAATGAATAAAACATTTTTTGCAACGTAATACGAATTAATAATGTGACTGCCTCTAAACCCTTTAATCCATGCGGGTATTCACATTTTTGACGAAAATCAAATATTTGATAATTGTGACATGATCCAGGTGTTGCTCAAATACCAGGTAAATCACACCAGAAATTAAATCACGTAGACATTTCATATAAATACCCCAAATTACAAACCAAAGAGCATCAGTTCAATCAACAGTTCCAACTGTCAAAGATCAACTCTAAAACAATGGCTCAATTTACCTGCATCTTTTTAATTGCAGCATTTGCTCTAATGCAAATCAACGCACTACCTTTGGTTGTGGACGAAGAAGGTAACGGCTACTATTTGGTACCGGTGGAACCGGAAGCGCAACATTCAAGGGCCAGAAGGTAAACCATCTTTTCAGAGTTCGTAGATAAATGATAAATTGTAAATTTATGATTTTTACAGGGCTACAGGATGGGACGGAAAAACCTCGTATGACATTTCCCGTGGCCACGTTGGTCTTGGACAACAAGTCAGCTACGATACGGACAACCATCGCTTCGCTGTATCCGCATCCGGCGGCAGAGACTTCAGACCAAAAGGTCCACTAACGACAAGTCAAGGTTTCGAATATTCGCACAAACCATCGGGCAGCTCGTTTGATATTAACGCATCGAATACTCGTGGTCAAGGTACCGATTTGAGTGCTTCTGGTACTTACAACTTCTTCCAGACGCCGGATAAGAAGGGAACCATCGGTCTTAGTGGAGACTACAACAGGCATTATGGTGGTCCATGGGGCACTCAGAAGCCCAGCTATGGTGTATTCCTCAGGGGCAAATACGACTTCTAATGAACAATGTTGAAGACACTGCACTCGTTATTGTTATCCCGTTTTGAAATGTATAATTAAATAAATGGCACTGCAAATGTAGCAAAAGTTCAATTAACCCGGACCGAATAGAAACATGTGATGAAGAATGTGACGCGACTGATATTTTTTGCAAATCCATGGACTAAAGGTGCACGCACGCAAAACAGAATTTTATCTTTAAGATGCGTTTGTTGTTATTCGTTCACGTTTCATGAAATGTTAAAATCTGCATCGTGATGCACTCTAGTTTCCAATGAACGAACTACTAATAACTATTGCAAGAATATAACTGAGAATGTTGAACAACTATTAGAAAAAGAAAAATTGAAGGCATTGAAAAATATAACAACGGACAGAAAACCAAAAGATGTGAAACTTGAATACTGGTCATAAAATAAAAAATTAAATATCAAAAATGATATTTGAATATGCATTAACTAATTAAACAACATCTAGGATTTAAAACCTTAGTACCAGTTAATTAAATAAAAGAAAATTGTGATTCACAGGACCAAAATAACCGGAAAATCTCATCATAATAAAACGGATTAATCACACCAAATGGGATGTGATTAAACATCACTAATAAACGTGAACTAAACTTAACGTTCACTGAACTGATTGACCTTCACCTTATTGCAAAAACCATATCATTAGAAATTCCCAAATCGCAATCCAACAAACACGGGGATTTTCATGTATAACCCAATGAAAATCATGCCCATATAAATATAGCGACAATTTGTCACTCAGCATCAGTTCAATCAGCGACTTCAACAATTCAACAAGAAGAAAAATCAAAAAATAAACACTCACCAGTAATGGCTCATCTCAGCAGTATCATCCTCGCAATTTCCGCCTTTGTCCTGGTGCAAATCAATGCATTGCCTCTGGCTGTCGACGAAGAAGGAAACGGCTACTATTTGGTCCCAATTGAAGCAGTTGAAGAATCCCACGTTAGAGCAAGAAGGTAAAACCTAAAAATAATTACAATTAATAAACAATGTTAACTCATATTTTTAAATGTTTAGGGCTGCTCAAGCAGAGAAGAAACAAGGCTGGGAAAGAGAAACTTTGTATGATTTCTCGAATAGTCATGCTGGTCTTGGACAAAAGGTCACATTCGAAAATGACAACCATAGGATCTCTGCTTCAGCAACTGCCGGAAGGGATTACAGACCCAAAGGTCCATTGACTACAACCCAAGGAGCTGAATACTTACACAAACCATCCGGAAGCACCTTCGATATTAACGCTTCGAATACTCGTGGTCAAGGTACTGATTTAAGTGCAGCTGGAACATACAACTTCTTCCAGACTCAGGATAAACGTGGACGTGTTGGAGTTAGTGGCGAATACTCCAGGCATTATGGTGGTCCATTTGGCACACAGAAGCCCAATTATGGTGTTTTTCTTAAAGGACGTTATGACTTCTAAATGAAGAAGTGTATTCCAATGATTCATTTATCTGTAAAAAGAAAATATTTAATTGTTATTTATTGAATTGTTACGTTAGTATTTTAAATAAAGTCTTGTAAATTTTAAAGCAACTTTTCTTGATTTTAAATGTCCCTATGTCGCCCCCAATTTATGATTTTATTATTCAAAATGTTTTGAATTATTCTTCATGTGAAATAAAACTTGCTAATTAAACAAGATTCATTGATGCATATCTCTTTCATTATGAAATTTTGTTATTTTCTTTTCCAATAAGAAATATTTAAGATAACTTTGTAATTCCCAAAATATTGCAATTTAAAGAACACTGAAAATTATCACATATTAGAATAAATCTAAGCAATTATTTTTAAAACCATAGATAATAATAAATTGAAATAATGAATATTCCTTAAAGTGGTTAAAAATTAGCACTAATTTGCATTCAAAGAGTTTTTAGGAAATGTTAAAAAATGAAATATTTTGAAGTATGAAAAGAACACTAATATGTAAACGATTTTGCAAAAATAAAACATTATTTTGCATCTATAAATATGATTCTTGCATTTTCCCATATGATTTTCTTCCTGTTTCGCAACTTTGTATTCAAAACTAGAATATTATTTGTAGAGTAAATAATTTGCCTAATTCTAAATTTTGTAATTAACCTAATGCTTTCTAAGAAAGGTATATTTACCAAAGATAATATTTTCGCAAAATTGCAAATAGACTGTTTGAACAATGCTTAAAATTCGTCTACTATGAGAAAACTGTGATTCACACTACTAAAAATACACGTCGATAAATGTTGCTAAAATAAGCGGGTCATAAATAATCACGCTGTAATGAGTTTAACTAACCAGGCGACAAATTATAAACAATCACTCAATGAACCAACCAAATGACCTCGCATATAGCACACAAGATAAAGTACAAAATTCCCAATTCCCCTTTAACTCTGGGATTTTCTTATACGATATGCACCTTAATTGCTTTCATATAAATAAGACCGCAAATTTTCATTCAGCATCAGTTCCACTGACAACTTCAACAGTTCAACAACTAGAATAACTTTAACTTACCAACAATGGCTCATCTCAGCGCAATCGTCCTCGTAATTGCAACATTTGCATTCATGCAAATCAATGCATTGCCTTTGGCTGTCGACGAAGAAGGAAATGGTTACTATTTGGTTCCCATTGAAGCAGTTGAAGAATCCCACGTTAGAGCAAGAAGGTAAAACCTAAAAATAATTACAATTAATAAACAATTTTAACTCATATTTTTAAATGTTTAGGGCTGCTCAAGCAGAGAAGAAACAAGGCTGGGAAAGAGAAACCTTGTACGATTTGTCGAATAACCATGCAGGTCTTGGACAAAAGGTCACTTTTGAAAATGACAACCATAGGTTTTCTGCCTCAGCAACTGCCGGAAGGGATTACAGACCCAAAGGTCCATTGACTACAACCCAAGGAGCTGAATACTTACACAAACCATCCGGAAGCACCTTCGATATTAACGCTTCGAATACTCGTGGTCAAGGTACTGACTTGAGTGCTGCTGGAACTTACAACTTCTTCCAGACCCAGGATAAACGTGGACGTGTTGGAGTTGGTGGCGAATATTCCAGGCATTATGGTGGTCCATGGGGAACATCGAAGCCCAATTATGGTGTCTTCGTCAAAGGCAGCTATGACTTCTAATTTGGAAGTACTTTTTTAGTTCCTGAAACAAAATATTGTAATTATTATTTATTTAAATGATAGCTTAAGAACTGTTAATAAAATTATGTCCCATAAATTTTTGAATTATTAATATGCTAAGCAACATATTTGTTGTTATGATGATAATTAAATGTAGCACATTTCCGACCTTCAAAAACATTTTGCAATAATAGTAAACCTTCCTTTGTAACGACCAAAATTTGTGATTTTTAAAATTTCTAATGATTTTAATTATGGCTAAACCAAAACGTCCTAAACTTCTTCTAAAAACATTGCTTTTAATGCTTGGAAACCCTTAGTTAAATTTCAGTGGAAAATTTGAATATTTTTGAATTTTTCCAACTGCCGATTTTAATATGGCCAAAAACCGGAAGTGTAGTCCCTGTAGCGCAGAGGATAGCGCGTTGGACTTCTAATCCAAAGGTCGTGGGTTCGATCCCCACCAGGGATAAATCATCTTCAACGAGAGTTGAAGCTGAACGCTGACTACATTTTGCACGTGCAAAGAAAGAATTCGCTCTTATTTTACAAAAGCAAAAAAACTAGGACGACGAGGATGGGATTCGAACCCACGCGGGCAGAGCCCATTGGATTAGCAGTCCAACGCCTTAACCTCTCGGCCACCTCGTCTGCTGGAAAACTTTCTGGAAAATTATCTCGGTATTGTTATCTGTACCATTTACATTATTTACTGAAAAAATATTTTCCTAGCAGAGCGTGGTTTCGATCCACGGACCTCTGGGTTATGGGCCCAGCACGCTTCCACTGCGCCACTCTGCTTATGCCCTTTTGGCAAAGCACTATTTATGAGCGTGCGAAAATTTCTTTGTACATTTTCCAAATAGTATTTTTAACTTTAAAACTTATTTCCCCCTTTTGCCATTTGTTATCTACTTATATTCATTTGAATACCAATTGTATTGATGACTAATTTTGATATTGAATATATGCAAATTAAGGGGATAGTATTATGAAATATGATAAACTAAATAATTCCCCCAATTGAGTTAATGCTAGTAAAAAGCAATGATAAATGTTCGAGCAATGAACCAAATGACCTTTACCTCAAATCATCTGTAATTTACGCGATAATATTCAGAATTCAAAATTCCCAATTCCCCATTCAACCAGGGATTTACTCTTGTGATCAACTAATAATTTTCATATAAATACTGCACGTATTCAAATTCAAAATCAGTTCAATTCGCAACTTCAACAAGTAAAGAACTAGAGCCACAATGGTTCATTTCAACGCTATCGTCCTTGCAATTGCAGCATTTGCCATGGTGCAAATCAACGCACTACCTCTGGCTGTCGATGAGGAAGGAAATGGCTACTATTTGGTACCAATTGAGGCAGTTGAAGAGTCCCATGTCAGAGAACGAAGGTAAAAATACCTCGCAAGTTTTCAACCAAGACTTTCAATTAATTTTGTTACTTTTATAGATCTCCCAAAGATAATAAACCTCCAGGCTGGGAAAGAGAGACCATATACGATGTGGGCAATAAGGGCGGTGGTATTGGTCAAAAAGTTACTTACGAAGATGATAGGCATAAGTTTTCCGCATCAGCAATGGCCGGTCGCAATTACAAGCCGAAGGGGCCTTTGACGACAAGTCAAGGTGCTGACTATTTCCATAAGCCTTCCGGAAGTGCCTTCGAGATCAATTCCTCCAATACACGTGGTCAAGGTACTGACGTTAGTGCAGCTGGAACGTATAACTTCTTCCAGACACAGGATAAGAGAGGACGCGTTGGTGTTGGTGCTGATTATTCTCGGCATTTTGGTGGGCCAACCGGAACCGGAAAAGCCGATCGTAGTGTTTTCCTCAAGGGCAGCTACGACTTCTAAATGAAGTCCTTTCCATTTTTATATTTGTCTGAAATAGAAAAAATAATTGTTATTTATTGAATATTGATACTGAAAATAAAGAACTTGAAAATAAATTTATGTGTTGTATGAAGGATTTCTGAAACCCATATTTTCTCATTTCATTTTAAAATTATTGAAATTACTATTGAATATTTTCTTTTCAAGAAGAACTTGAATTCTGTTTTCTTTTTTAATGAATTGATTTCTAATACTAGTTTTGATTTAAAATGATCTTTTACCCCTTATCTATTGGAACATTAATTTACACCCAATCATGTGAATATTTTACCACAGGTAATTGCAAATTTAATTTACGAAAATTGAATAGAAGAGAAAAGTTGAACCAAAATTACCTCATACGATTATGAAAATATAACATTTTAGAATCTAATGTTTTTGTGATAATTGTCCTATAAATCTCATTAATATTCGAACAAAGAAAATACACGTAGAAAAGATAACAATAAATTAATGAAGTATTGAGAAAATATTTGCAAAAATCAGCATGCAAAACGAAGAATTGTTTGAATCATGGAAACCATATGAAGACCAATGCAAATAACTCCCAGAATAAAAATCTCAAATTGTAAACATCGCGTGCAAAACACCGAAATCAGAATAATCTCGATTTCTTCAAATTCGCACGATTTTTGCGAAAAAGTGGATTGTAGCGACCTCTATGAACCAAAACCACAAATTCCCATTCTGCAATTCAAATTATCTCACAAAGTTTGTAATTCACACGTTCAATCATATCATCTGGAAATTACATGAAAGCAAAAGCTATAAATTACCAGGCGTTTTATGATCGCAAATAATCGCTCCTTTTAATAAACGATCATGACTTTCAGCTTATTCAACTCGTTGTTATTAACGACTTGAGATAAATTTGAAAATCCCAAGATATACTTCCCCGGGGAATTTCTTGAAGAACTAACTAACAATTACTTCGATATAAATATGGTAACAAATTGAGCATTCAGCATCAGTTCAAATCGCAACTTCACCAGTTCAACTTCAAGAATAACTTGCAATTTGCAATTCAGCAAACAAAATCAAAAATGTCTAACTTCAGTGTTATCATTCTTGTAATTGCATCATTTGCCCTCATGCAAATTAATGCATTACCTCTGGCAGTTGATGAGGAAGGAAATGGCTACTATTTGGTTCCAATTGAAGCAGTTGAAGAGTCCCATGTGAGGGCAAGAAGGTAAGCAATCCAGAAATTCCTTAAATTAGCAATCATTTACAAATCTGTCTCAATCTTTGTTTAGGGCTGCTCAAGCAGAGAAGAAACAAGGCTGGGAAAGAGAAACCTTGTACGATTTGTCGAATAACCATGCTGGTCTTGGACAAAAAGTCACCTTCGAAAACGACAACCATAGGTTTTCTGCCTCAGCAACTGCCGGAAGGGATTACAGACCCAAAGGTCCATTGACTACAACCCAAGGAGCTGAATACTTACACAAACCATCCGGAAGCACCTTCGATATTAACGCTTCGAATACTCGTGGTCAAGGTACTGATTTGAGTGCTGCTGGAACATACAACTTCTTCCAGACTCAGGATAAACGTGGACGCGTTGGAGTTAGTGGCGAATACTCCAGGCATTATGGTGGTCCATTTGGCACACAGAAACCCAACTATGGGGTCTTCCTCAAGGGCAGCTATGACTTCTAGTTCCTAAAACAAAAATACCAACTTGAATTAATACAACAGCTTTAATTATTATTATTTCATTGATATTAAACTATTTATTATATGTATATTAGTGTGTTTAGATAAGAGACAAATAGATAATCCGTTTTATCAACATCGTTATGTAAACTAATACCCTACAATATGCGAATAATGAATATGCAATAATCATCTCATGAAAAGTTCCACATTTGTCGATTGATTATGTCAATAATATTGTAGAGAATGAGCTACAGGGCGAAAGCAAACAACGAATGGCTATTATTCGCTTGGACAATGGATTTCTTGTAGTTTTCCACTGATATTTAAGACTACTTAGAGAGTGCGCAAACTCGAAATACTCAAACTTGCCGAATTTAAAAGAATTTGCTTTCCAAAACTTCTTCATTCCTTGTGTACGATTCGCACAGTGTATACCACAACTCAGCACGAGTAATATCTACGTTTGGAACCAGTTTAGATTATTATTTCCCTATGGCTGTTAGGCTGTGCTTCAAACGTTTTTATTCCACTAAAGGAAAGTTAACGAAAATGACTGCAAACGTCCCAATGATTCGTTTAAACAACAATCAGAAAATGCCAGCATTTGGTCTTGGCACATGGCAGGTACAAACAATCATTATTGTATATACTTAAATAAGATATTAAAGTTTTCGATTGACTTTAGGCAAATCCAGGAGAAGTTGAATGTGCTGTTAAATCAGCAATAAATATTGGATATCGCCATATCGATTGTGCCATGCTGTACAGCAATGAACAAGAAATTGGATGTGCTCTAAATGACTCCATCAAGTCTGAAGTAGTTAAACGAGAAGACCTATTTATTACCACAAAGTTGTGGAATACCTCGCATGAAAGAGATCAAGTTGTAAAGACCTGCAAGGAATCTCTAAAGAATTTTGGCTTGGATTACATTGATCTGTATCTTATTCACTGGCCTGTAGCCCAGAAGGTCACTGGACCATATAATGTGAGTTTCCCATTCAAGAATGCTGAGGGCTATGATTACGATTATGTTGAGACATGGAAAGGTATGGAGGAGTGTGTTCGACTTGGACTTGCAAAAAGTATTGGCATCTCCAACTTTAACTGCCATCAAATTAAGAGAGTGCTGGAGCATTGCAACATTAAACCAGTCACAAATCAAGTAAGGAATTATTTTTTTCCACCAATTTAAAGTAAAGTATAAAAACTAACCTTGAAATTTTCATGTCCCCAGATTGAAGTGAATTTGTTCAATAACGAATTGAAAATGATTGAATTCTGTCGCGAGAGGGACATCGTGATAACAGCCTACAGTCCTTTCAGTTCACCAACGAGACCTTGGGCAAAACCTGATGATCCAAAACTGAACTGGAAGGATGAAAAATTGGTCAAGATTGCTGAATGCCATAACAAGACTGTTGGCCAAGTTCTCTTGCGTCATCTCATTCAACTGGGAACTGTACCGATTCCAAAGTCGACTAATGAGGCGCGTTTGAAGGAGAACATCGAAGTTTTTGACTTCACATTAAGCGATGATGAAATGCAAATTATTAATGGTTTCAATAAGAACTTTAGGGCTGTTGGAGCGCCTGAATTGCGTGGTCTACCAAACTATCCTTTTGATGACTGGATTTAAATCGTTTAAAAGTATTTTTTGTATATAATGTGTTCTTACTTAATTAATAAAAATAAATGTTAGTCTGTAACTTTACTCTAGCAACTTCTTCACCTAGTTTTAACTTCTGAAATTGAAACTACCGAACCCAAAGCCTTCAAATTTCCTATCCCAGGTAAAACCCAAAGTACTTAAGTCACAATATCATTGTTATGTTAAATAGCAACTGGCCAGACATGCTAAATGAAACCTCTGGAAGCTTCTAACATTGAAAGTTGCATGAAACGTGATCCTGCCTACATCACAGTAATCGAGCATCGCAATTACTCCAACGCATTGGCTAATAAAAGATGGAATTCCAGCACATAGCGTTTGGTAGAGCTGGTTGCTTGCCTGCTGTATGTTTACAATAAAGCGTAAATCTCGATGTTCGTATATAAATTCTTTACTACCGATATCAATCAGTCAGTCTGTTGAGTAAACGCGTTGCGCTCGATTCAGTGGTCAAAATATCGCACATTGAGCGCACGTTGAGCACACATCCGAGCAAGCTTGAAATAATAACAATTTCTGTCGTGCCGTGCGCCAGAATAGAATTCGACGAAGCGAGTGAAAAGTGTGATATGCGATAATCAACTGACGGGAAAAGTACATTTTGCGTTCCGAATTGAATTTGGTGAGTCTTTTAATTGATGATAAGCAGCATGTGCATGCGTTATTAGCACTTAATGTAAACAAGTGCTTAAGCAATCGTGCTTAGTACGTTTCTGCTCGATGTTATCGCGTTGCAAATGATGGCACGAGTATCTCGTATAAACAAAACAACCGAAAAGTACTGGAAGCAATTTACGCGCAGCGTTTCGTGTCTTGCGTTCGTGACGACTTGCCCAGAAAAACGAAATAAGTGTTTGAAGCAAGAGAAATCTCAACAGAATCGTATAAAATCACGCCTGACCGTTGCAAATTATCCGATTAACTCTTTCGTAATGTTTACCTGGGTATTTCCTGACTACATGCACGTTCGATTACAATTACTTGTGTTGAATAATTGCGGGGAATCCCACAAAGTGTAGGATTTACATATTAATTTCATCTCATAACTTGTTGATATTATATGAGTGATTCCTGAACTTTAATTTTGAATTGGGTTGACGTAGAAAAAATGTAGGTCATCTAATGCTAAAATTATGTATGCAAATTCGCATTTGAATGAATTGCATTCACGGTAGTGACCCAATAAACTTTGCCATGAATACTGCAGAATGGTTCAAGTTCATCCATTCAATGGATACAATTGCAATGATTCAATGGAACTATTAAAAGCAATCACAATTTTTTATAATTTCTGATGTTTGCATAAAACCTTGGATTTCTTATCAAGTATGAAATTAATCCTTGGTAACCGGAAATCGTATTCACACTTTAATTCTTGTTTATGGATTGAATGATTGAATTTAAGTTTAGATTAGTTTTTCTCTTTTTCGAGGAAATTATCAATTACGTACTAAAATCTGCATAAAAATTCAAGCGTCAAGCTGATAATGCAAATGAAATTTGATTACAATTGTTATGTTGATCGAATTGTAAAACTAGCGTGAAATTGTCGACGCAATACGTGAAATTCCACGACGGATGCATGAACGCACGAAAGTATCGCGTATGGAACACATGATGATGATGATGTTACACGCATTTGCAATGCAAATTCGATTGTTTCAAACGCGCCTTTTGTCCACAATGTGCGCGAATCATCCAAGCCCGACGAAGAGCGCACAAAACGCGACGCGAATGGGGGGAATACAACTACAAAAGAGGCTGTAATTATCGAAGTTAATTGTGCGCGTTGCGAATGATTGCAAAAAAGAAACCGTCCGCTTCCTTTTCGCCATTCGTTTACATTTTAAATGCAAAAACAAACCAGTTTTACACGCGACTGATGTGCTGGTTGAGTTCAGATTCTAATGGTGCCTCTACAATTGAAAATTATTAAAATTTAGACAAATAAGAACAATAAAGAGTGTACATTGACATCTACAATTTCTGAGTTATCTAATCGTTGATTAAATGTAATTAGTGGGTTGTAATTGATGCAAATATTGATTTTGTGCCTTATCAATGAACCAACTGCCATGTTCCTAATTGAATATTATTGTTATCTTTTATATATGCTATAGGCAGAAGTATTCAAATGTAATTAATTTCACCTGAGCATGTTTTGTTGATGAAATCAATGTAAATATAATGTTATTGACGATATAATTGAATATTATGCAATGTGAATCATATTTTCACAATTAAAGGATTGAAATTTTCATTCGTAGCAGTAATTATTGCATTTGCCAATGTGTAACTACCAGATGCGTTTGTTATGTTAATAACATAATAATATTATTATGAACGTATTATATAATTCGTGCATTGTTGGTTCATATTGACCTCGTTGGCTCTGGATTTTCGCGCCATTGACAAATTTAATTTACCAGCTACTGACCGTGCATTTAAATTAATCCGCGTATTTCCCAACAACATTTCAAGACATTTGTTGTCATTCATGATTTGGAACTAAAAGTGATAAATCTCGTATCGAAATCCAGATGATTCATATATTTTACTTAAAAAATGACGTCAAACTTGCAGGAATTTCGTTCAATTATTGGATGATGACGCGACCTCTTGGATTTTTTACTTGGGGAAAGTTTCGACGTGATCAATAATATCATTTGCATTACCACTGCGTTCGCTTTTTTGCAATACATTCAACAGAAAGAACCCAAACAATTGTTTTCACTTTTAAAATCATTCCAAATTAAGTTTCGTTACTCTATCACTTCAAAGTGATGACCAAAATGCATTGAAAACTAAAGAAATCCTAAGAAGACTCAATTAAGCGCATTAATTAAGTTCATTGTTAATGCGTTGTTTGGAGCGTCGTGTGTCATACGAAATCCACACAAACATATTGTTTTGGCTTCGAGCGGAGTCTCGTCACTTGAGAAAGTGAAAAATTTCTGGGTCAAACGCGCTCCTCACACAAGGTGCACGCCGCCTTCTGCTTTCACCCGACCGTCGAAAAGTCGCATTGTCGTTCGACATCGTCGTCGTCGAGAAGCATTAGTCAGTGCGGGCAAGTCGTCGCGTTCGCTTCCACGAGAAGCGCAAGAAGTTCGTTCGGTGGCAGTTTCGCCAAAGCGAGAGAGCGAAAATAAACGTTGCTTACCTGTTGTTCCTCCGGTGCTGACTTGGTGCGGTGTTGTTTGCAGCGTGCGTGGACATGTGGAAGCTGCACTTGGTGATCCTCCTCGTCGCGGCGACGACGACGTGCTGGGCGGACGATTGCCTCACGAGCAACGACAACCAGACGCCGAATTCGAACGGCCAGAAGGTGCTCTACAATGGCCAGCAGGAGTTCTCGCTGGGCCTGCTTCAGGCCATCAATCAGCAGAGTCCGAATTCGAACATCTTCTTCTCGCCGTACAGCACCTACCATGCGCTGCTGATGGCGTACTTCATTTCGTCGAATAGCACTGAGGCACATTTGAAGAAAGTTTTGAAGTTGGATTCGCAATTGGTAATGCACCTACAAATTAATAACATTAGTTCCAAAATTTTACAAACTTACACTTAAATTTATCACATGCATTGATTTCTAACAAATTATTTGTGGTTTACAAAATAATTGCAAAAAACATGGGCAATTTTTGATGATTTAGTGTGAACAAATTGTTGCGCAGAAAGTTTCAATTTAAGGAGTAGATTTTGCCAAAAAAAACAAGGAATATTTCATTGCTGTTTTAGATGTTTCTGACTGAGCAAAATGTTTTACAGAAGACTGCAATTTAAGAAACAATTTTTACCAAAAAACAATGATCTTTTCATTAGTGATTTAGATCTTTCTGACTCTAGAAAAATTTGTGCAGAAAGCTTCAATTTAAGTAGTAAATTTTGGCAAAAAAGAATGAACATTTCTTTGGTATTTTAAATGTTTTTAACTCAACAAAATGTTCTCTAAAAAGCTGCATTTTAAGTAGTAAATTTTGTTAAAAACAATGAGAATTTCTTTTGACTTATAAATGTTGAAAATTTTGTTCAGAAAGCTTCAATTTTAAGTAATAGATTTTTCCAAGAACAATGAATATTTCATTTGTGGTTTAAATGTTTCTGAATTAACAAAATGCAAATTCTAATTTTCTGAAACGTTGTTCAAACGTTTTAATCTTTACTAGTTGATTTTCTGTATCTAACATCAAAAATCTTTGCTCATTTTGAATCAATTTCATGACAAATTTAAGATATCAAAAAACAGTCTTTCTCATTTCGTTTCTACCCATGAAATTATTTTGTAAACCATCACCATAGCTTCAATGTCTTCATAACATTTCAAAATTCCGCTTTTCTAACTTATAATAATTACTAATATGAACTGCTCCATATTTCAGAATAAAGCAGAAGTATTAGCAGCTTATAAACTGGATAAACTCATCACCCATATGAGTTCGGATGGTGGGCAATATGAATTCACGAACGCAAATCGCATCTACGTCGACAAATCAATCGACGTGCGCAAATGCATCCCAACGCTCTTCGTAGACGAGCTCCAAACCCATGACTTTAAAAGCAACCCAGAAGCTGGGCGCAAAGTGATCAACAAATGGGTCGAAGAACGCACCCACGACATGATCAAAAACCTTCTGCCACCAGGCAGCTTGGACCAACTCACCACGTTAGTCCTGGTGAACGCCGCCTACTTCAAAGGCCTCTGGGAGAATAAATTCGATCCGCAGCTCACGAAGCCGGACGTCTTCTACATCAACCCAACGAATCGCACCTTCGTGAATATGATGCACGTGGAGGGCTCCTTCAATCATGGTTGGTATCCACCTAAAAAGCAACCGATTAGATTGATTGTTCATAATTGTTTACAGATATCTCTGAGGATTTGAAAGCACACATTTTGGAGTTACCATACAAAGGTAGTGATATCAGCATGTATATCCTGCTGCCTCCGTTCGTCTCCGAAGATGGCGTCGCGACGATCCTCCAGCGGCTGACTCTGGAGAAGTTCAAGACCATCGTCGGCGAGCAGAGCACGCTGTTGCCACGGACCGTCCAGGTGTCGCTGCCGAAATTCAGCCTAGAACATACGATCGAGTTGGTTCCGGTGAGTTTGATTGAAAACAAGCGCCTATCAAGTAGGCCGTGCCGATGTTTGTTTTTGTTTCGTCGATATTGTTCTACTAACAACAAGCTAGCAATTCAAACGATTCCTTTTCAACACACCAAATTGGCACGTAACGATGTCATAACTATTTGCAATTTCGTCTCCAAAATTCTAGTAACATAATGGCATTGCGCATTTTAAATAACAACCTGGGTATTGTGAAATCATGCAGCACTCCGATGAGTCGCCTGTCCGAGTCGGTGTCGCGCTTCACACACAGTCTTCCATTGTGCGGGGGCGGCGTGCGGCGCGCCGCCCGCTGCAGCCTGGAGGCGGCCGACGCCGCCAACCACAGTACGACGGCGCCGGCGGCCGTCGAGGACGATAATTCGACGGCGTTCAAAGAGGCGCAGGAAATCCACCGGCGGCTGTTCACGCGCGCCTCCTTCAACAGCGAAATGGACGAGCTGCAGCCGCGGAACCTGCCCGCATATGGGGTCGCCGCACGCTGCCTCTCGGAGAGCTCCTCCAAGTTCCAGCCGTGGAACTACAAGCCGGAGTCGTTCGCGGCGCGCAACGACAAGCCGCACACCGAAATGGAGCAGCGCTACGCCGCCGAACGAGCCTACCGGCTGCTCAAGGCGCAGCAGCAGGGCGTCGGCCGCTCGCTGAGCACCTCCAGCCATCACCAGATCCCGCAGCCCTACGCCGGGAGCCCCACGTCCTCAGGCCGCTTGCACTTCAGCACCTGCGCGCATCGCTGCGCCAGCGTGCACGACATCTTCGACGACCTGCCCGTCGGCACCATCTCCGGCGAGCAGCAGCAACTCATGGAGGACTCATATCAGGCGATCTCCACGTATAGGGACGCCCTGCGTAGCAGCTCCCGTATTGCTGGTCGTCTCTGGGACCGCAACGGGCTGCTGAACGGCACCCGTGACCGATTACGGCGCTCTGCAGGGTTCGGCACGCAGGCGATGACTATGTGCACGCGCCCCGTTTGCCATGCCTTCCAGCTGAAGAGCACGGGCGTGCTCTACGAGCAGACGCGCTTCAAGTCCACGAAGAAGAAGACGACGAAGCGTATCCTGGAGGAGTGGAACAAGCGCTCGTCGCAGGACTACCTGCGCATCGACAACATCCTCTACAAGTACAAGCGCAAGGAGCTGGAGCACAAGGGCAAACTGATCGAGCCGTGCCCCAGCGACAAGAAGAAGAAGAAGCAGCGCGGCTCCAAGCACAAGCACATCAAGAAGAAGAAGAAGGGCAAGAAGGAGAAGAAGCGCATCCCGGACTGCAAGGGCAAGCTGAAGGTGAAGTGCGCCGGGCGCGGGGAGGCGGCCCCCGAGGAGGCGCGCAATGCGGAGCGCATCCAGAGCAGTCTTGACGAGCTGTGCGGCATGCCGGGCGAGAGCGCGCGGCTGCCCAGCATTGGCGGCAAGGAGGCGACCACCAGCAGCAGCGGCTTTGGGGCGCACATGGAGCGGAGGCGCTTCGACGCGATGGAGAATCTCATGAAGTCGACGGCGCGCAACAACGAGGCGCTGTCGGAGGGCGTGGGCTTGAAGCGTCTGAGTCCGGCCGCGTTCGGCGACCTGCCGCAGATGACGACCTACGAGCTGGAGAGCATCCACGAGGAGGAGGAGAAGCCCGAGCGGGCGGACGACCATCTGGACCTCACCTCGATGAAGCCGCTGCCGGCGTTTATGCCATTGAAAATTCCCGATTCAGCGAACGCGCCAATTCTGCGCAACACCGTGCCTCTTCCGAGATTGAAGAAGCGAGCTCCGTTCCAGGACGCGTGCTGAATTTGGCCTACTTTGAAGTCTATCCTAATAACGTCCATTGGAGATTGCTAGCAAGGAATCTTACATCTACGTGATTGACTAACTTTAATATCCTTCAAGTCCTTTGAAATCGCGTAATAATTGCTATGAATTGATTGCAATAAATCGATATTAACAACTCTAATGCAATGTCTTACCATTATTTTTGGGATTTGGAGATTTTTAGCACTGATTTTTTGTCTTAACGATTCACTAACAATTACTAACCTATCAAATTTATGGGGTTCGGGCCGTTACAGATTATGATCCCGGTATGTCATTTTATCGTGTGCAAGGAAAGTGCGTTATGAAGCGCCCAAACGTGTCAAGGAACACTACTGATTTTACATTTTTCACCTGGTGCTTGGAAATTCAAATTCGAATATTAAATTCGAAATCTAGGAAAATTATTCCAATTGGCACCCTTGTAGAAGGACATTTAAAGATTGCGTCTGCAAATTTGCAAATTAAAAGTGGGGAGATGCCCAACAAGGACAAGGAATGCATCTCAAAAAAATTGAAATAATTTTGAATTTGTTTTTGTTAGTTGGCTATGAATGAAATGAGGAAAAAACGAAACAAATGTCGCCAGCAATGCCAGTCCAATTTTAGATTCTGTCGGCAAAACTTTAGGTATAGAAAATCAGCAAAATTATCGACTATAAATGAACTGAAGTCAAAGTAAATTGAACGCAAGTCATCAGAAGCAGGCGAATTTCTTTGGTGAATCGTCAAAAGATTTCCGTCTAAATTCAGCGCGTCGCTAAAATTCATGTTAAAAATGGCGTCACCGAAAGTCTTCAACATGATCTCGATGATAACGCCTCACCTGAAGAACTCGTCCAGCCTGGCCGCGCGTTCCGACTTGAGCCGCGGCAGCCGCTTCTACCGAGCGTTCACCGGGCTGCTGCACGCGAACAGCGCCTCCTCTGACCCCAGCGCAGCCTCGTCGACGTCCTCCGCCGGCGCGCAGAAACAGCCGATGTCGACGGCGGCCGCGACGGCAACGAACGCGCACCGTCCGCGCTGCAAGTCCGGCTACCTCTCGACGCTCTTCAAGCGGCACTCCAAGTCGTCGAACCTCTCGCGCAAGATGATCCAGAAGCAGCTCTCACAGAAGGCGGGCGAGCTGGCGACGCGCCGCGCGCGCAAGAAGTCCTCGAAGGGCGGCAAAAAAGCCGGCCACGAGAAGCAGGAGATGGCGAACTGCATGGCCAACTACGAATCCGCCAGCCACGCGCTGGTCCTCGCCCGACTGAACAACAGCTTCCGCAACGAGCACCTCGCCGGCCGCCACCCGAAGAACGAGCTGAGCGGCAACATCGGCGTCTTCCTCAAGGGCTACACGTGCGACCGCACCTCCGGCCCGACGATCAGCTTCGCCGATCACGTCAAGCAGGCGCAGAAGCGCATCCTCGTCCCGACGGGCGGCGCCCGCTTCGACCTCGGCGCGCAGAAGATGGCCGCCAGCACGAAGACCACCGCCGGCGACCTGGCGCACAAGCTCAGCGCCGCCGGGCTCGCCGTCAACGAGCAGAAGCTCCTCCGTCGTCCGACTGGTAAATCCACGACGGCGATGGCCGCCGTCTCCACCGACGCGCACCATGCCGCCACCGTCAAGCCGCACCACCACCACCACCATCACCATCATCAGCAGCGACAGCAGCACGCGAAGCGCGCCAAGGCGACCGCCTGCCCCTCGGCGAACTTGCGTCCCGTCTCGACGGCCATCTACAAGGCGCCGCTGCAGCCGCACACCCACGAGCACAGGCAGATTGGACTCGACAAGCCGGCGAACGCCGGCGGGCGGCGCGCCCAGCGCTATCCGCTCAGCACGGAGGCGCGCATCAACTACCAGCCGGCGAAGCTGCCCACGATGAAGGCGCTCATGAAGACCTACAAGGAGCAGAACTACGAGAAGCTGCTGCACAGCTACCAGAACGCGCGCATGCCGCGCGCCGACGACGGGAAGAACATCTACAAGAAGCGCCAGCTCCCCGTCATCAACATGAACGAGAAGTGTCCCATGGATACGTTCATCGCGAAGAAGAATCGCCGACCGCTCACGTTCGCTGATACGGCGCAGCCGCTGAAGAACAAGTCGACCTAAGCCCTCCAGGTCGCGCTCACTCTTGGAGGTCCCAATTTTGCTTCGAGCCTCCGATTGATTGATTAATTTAGATGAACGATACAATGTACATACCTTCTTTTTCTTTCCTGTTAAATTCCTAGTGCCTTCTTCCAGTGCCCTCTTTCTTCTCTTCCTTCTGGGGGGCCCCCAACAATAAAATTTTGATTCATTCCATGTATCGCATTTCCGGTGTGCCGCACATAACACATGCTATTGCTGTCATGCATCTGCTCATTTTTGTGCCGTCTCCGATGTGCGACTGCTCCTAACACGTTTTTTTGTGAATATTTCTCTCTAGATACTAGAGTCAATGGGCGTGGGCAATCTCTTCCACGACGACAGCGATCTAACGCAGCTGACCGGAAACCGGGACGTCCAGCTCGGCGCAGGCATTCACAAAGCCAAGATCGAGGTGGATGAGAACGGGGCGCGCGCCGCGGCCGCCACCGCGCTCTTCTCGTTCCGCATGATCAGCGACGATCCCGTCGTGCCGTTCAACTGCAATCGCCCTTTCGTTTTCCTGCTGTACAACAAGCGCACCTCGGCGATTCTGTTCGTGGGCGTAATGCGCCAGCCGACAGCCACTTAAAGTCCAGTCGAAGGTTTCGTCCACATCTATCCCCAACTTAGTTCTATCTGTAAAAAGCAAAGCAACGAGCAAAATGCCAAAATAGCTACTTAATAAATATGTTACACGACCAACTCACATCTTTGTCCTGCAGGAAAGCTGGTCACTTGGAGGGTACAGCACTAAATTGCGTTCTTGTTCCAGGTTCTAGACACGCTGGGCGTGGGAGACCTCTTCACGCAGAATGCAGACTTCAGCTACTTCACCGAGCAAAAGGTGACCCTCGGGAATGCGCTGCACAAGGCGAAGATCGAAGTCAACGAGCACGGCACCAAAGCTGCAGCAGCCACCGTCCTGTTTTCCTTCAGGTCCAGTCGACCTGCCGAACCCGCCGTTTTCAACTGCAACCATCCCTTCGTGTACGTCATCTACGATAAGCAGGAGCAGGCTATTCTCTTCTCAGGCGTTTTTCGAAGTCCGTACTAGAGAGAAAACAAACTATCTTCAATGAGACTATCACACTAAACGAGCAAATTTATTTTGCTTTCTCATCATGGACGTCACTATAGGCAACTTTGCATACACGCGTCTGCGTACCTGTTGCCTATAGTTGATTTCACTGTAGCAATTGTTTTAACTATTTTTCTATTTAATTCTTAATTGTATGAAGTAGCTATTACTTTTTTATTCCTAATAAACAAATGTTATTAATTAGTTGACGAATTGTGAGGTTATTTTAATATAGGCAATTCTCAATATACATACGCGAAAGGCAATTTGCCTACGTCATACACTATTGGTGTTATCAATAAATTGCAAATGCAGATATCACTAATAATATTCTCTTGATGAACGCATTTGATAACTAATGGAGATGATGCTATACTATGACCCGGATTCTTGATTACACGCTTGAATATGCTGCAATTCCATTCATTTCTCCAACATGGACCGGCCACTGATTCAAAGGCCATTGTCATCATAACTGATTCATAACACATTATACACATGCGATGCGACTGTGGACTTTGGAATAATTGAATGTTTTTTAGTTCACGCCCGCAAAATATCACCCGATATGACGTAATTCAACTATCTTTCTTGTTTATGTATTCATTGACGCAATGCACTGTTATATCCATAAAGCCAGGTAAACACGTTGAAATTAAATTTGCATTTCAAATACAATCTTGAAGAATAAAAGATTGAAAAAGTGGATACTTTGCTTTAGAAGACATGTGCGACCTCTTTAGGAGCAAATGTCAACTAAAAAATGACATTCGCCAGAATAACCTTGCTGACATTGAGTAAAATCAATAATTAACGTTGTTTTGCTAATTATATGCTAATAATTTACGTTTGTATTCGAATGGAATGTATTCGGCAAAAGATCAGCCACTATTATGCATTCCAACTATCTTTCTTGTTTATGTATTCATTGACGCAGTTTTATCCGTAAAGCAACGTACACACGTTGAAGTTATATTTGCATTTCAAATGCAATCTTGAAGAATAATATGTACAAAAAGTGGATACTTTGCTTTACATGACATATGCGACCTCTACAGGAGAATATGTCAACTAAAAAATGACATTCGCCAGAATAACCTTGCTGACATTGAGTAAAATCAATAATTAACGTTGTTTTTCTAATTATTTGCGAATAATTTACGTTTGTACTCGATTGGAATGTATTCGGCATAAGATCACCCGCTATTATGCTTTCCAACTATCTCTCTTGACTACGTGACGCAGTGTAATGTAAAGCCACGTACACACATTGAAGTTAAATTTGCATTTCAAATGCAATCTTGAAGAATAATACGTACAAAAAGTGGATACTTTGCTTTACATGGCAAATGCGACTTCTACTGGGGAAAATCCAAACTAAAAAATGACATTCGCCAGAATAACCTTGCTGAGCAAAATCAATAACAAACGTTGTTTTTCTAAATATATGCGAATAATTTACGTTTGCATTCGAATGGAACGTATCCCGAGGGAGAACGGCAATGATTGTTAAGTGTGTGTAGGATGGCTGATTGGGGCGTGCACGCGTCTGGTACATATGACTCGCTGTGGTGATTGTATTATGATCCGTTTTGTTTCTAGCTACTGCGAGCGGCAAATGTTGGCTGACGTGGTCGGCGCACGTTTCGTTTGAACGGGTGCGCGCGTGTTGCAAGCGCGAGTTTGCAGTTGCAAATAGAAGCGGAACGCTGGTACACGTCCAGTACGGATCGTCTGAGTTGGCGAGCGGCAGAACGGCGTGCCCGGTGACACCGTGACTCGGTTTTTCAAGCGGGCTGCTACAATTCGCAAATCGCTACGTGCGATGCTCGCGTGAGGTGACGATTTCCGACGCCCCGATGAACGGATCAAGCACGCAGCGTTGATGCTGACAGAAGCGTAATTATCCATCAATTGCCGCAATGTGTCAATCCCGCATCTAATCGCACCCGTCTAATTTTAGTCTATTATTCGTTCTAAGAAGTTATACAACGCGCCGTCGCGCATCTACACGCCACCGGAAGCTTCATAAATGTTGGGTGAGTGCTCTACGTATGTGAACGCGTCCAGAAATAGACCTGGAGGACCTGGAGCAGCAAGGGCTACATTGAGGTTATGTCCGCAGATTACCAAACGGCCAGCAGCCTCCCGTTAACGCCACGAGCACCAGCAGCAAGCGCAGCCAACATCAGCACGAGCATGTCTTCGGCGAGCATCTCCACGGCGCGCCTGCCGACGACGATGTCGCGGAAGCGCACGCGGAGCCGCTCCGAGGACAACATCCACAACCAGAACCACAAGGTTCAGTCGGTGATGCCGGTGAGTTGGTGCTTGCGTTTAGCACGTAGTTGTAACGACGGCGATGACGCCGCAGAAGGCGTCCACATGATATTCATTAGCGGCTGAGAATTGCTGTGGTGGCAGCTTGACGGCTTCAATCAGGTCTGATTGAATGCGCTCGCATTTGCGTTCGTTGTCGAGTCGAACCGGCGAAAAAATCAATTATAGCTCATCGAAGCGTTTAATGATGCAATCCTGAGCAATGCCAGAGCTAGAACCCGCAATTGTTTCTGTAATTAAGACGTAGATACCGCAATTTGCGTCTGAGATGTGATTCGAAATGAGTCAGCTTTTGGCTGGGGTCATAAACAGATTGAATTTGTTTCATAGATTCCAAATTTCCAGAGAAAAACTTGTTTGATACGAATTACTGAGAAATGTTTTATGAGTTTTGTAATACCGTTTAGATAAATGTTTAGGGACTATTTATTTTTGTCTCTTATCAGAGAGTTAGTCAATGGGCTTGGCTGTAAGTGGATTGAAAGTTGAGTACCGGAAGTGGTTTTTTCCTTGAATCATTTTTTAAAACATGTCAAAGATATTTTCGGATCAGTCAGAGAAAGATTTGAAATTCTGCGTTAAAATGTTCTGTCAACAAAGCCCAAAAATTGTAAGTTGACTCCTCAAATTAGATACAATCAACACTTAAATTGATAGCAATCTAAAGTGATGAATTGACGTTAGTGGTCACGTTTTCATATTGTTAATTGACTCTGATAAATCACAATTCACTAAATGTATGAATTTTTATCATTTGAATTGATGCCATCATTTTGCGGCTAATTAAGCGTTTATTTTTTGGCAACGACTGTGTTTCATTGTACGTTAATATATTTTGAAACCAGAATATTAGAACTAAATGAAAATGGGTCAAGAATACAATCAGTAAAACAGAACATTAGGTCAGTTTTTCACAGAGTAAAAATATCAATTTTGGGAAATTGTATAAATTGAAAAATATGAATTCGATCATTTGCAATTTTGACTTCACAAAATTTCAAAAATGATAGAAGAAATTGATAAAATCTCTAGGCATTGAAAGTATACATAAAACGTTGATCGATTTTTATTTTATTACACCACTTTGGTTCAACTGGTTCAATATCAAAGAAAGCCAACAAGAATTCGTTTCACCTAACTTAGATTTTTATAGCTCGTTCTACTTTCATGGCATTTTTTTTCTTGATAATTGAGTGGGTGGAATTCACTTAGTTTTAATGACATTCTAGACGATTGTATTTTGGCTATTTCAAGGCTGCATTCGCGTATTGCGTGAATTAATTATAATTATTTTCATTTCTGATTGTCATTGTTTTCAAAAAATTTGGCCCACGTTCAATCACGTGTCCATTACTGGTGCTTTAATTACATTTACTAATTGAGAAAGGTGTGATGATGACTAATTGACATTTTAATCACTCTGTAGGTGATACAGTAATTTATAGATAACAAGAGGTGTGATGTAATCGACCCGAATTTGCAATGTTTATAAATATTCGCAATATTTGTCTAATTGAGTGGTTTTCCTAGAACCACATTGAAATTGATAACGTTATATCTATCATTCATACCGAATTAGCTGTTATGTAATTGGAAAAGTTAGAGATTACCTTGAAGAAATACGCGTTCATATTTGTTTTAGTTGTTATACACTTAACTGTGAATTGTTAATAGATTTGTTGACAAGAAATGGGAGATTCAGTTAAGGAACAGTTGACTCATCAGAAACTGAATATGCAAATTCATGGAAAATTGATGCAATTAGTAATTTTTGATGAATAGTAATTAATTATAGGTTGAAATTATTGATATTGATATGAATCCGTTGCATTTTGAAAGATAGTAATGCTTTCTATGAATACAAAAGGTGAAACTTGAAATGTCTACAAATATTTGAGAAAGATAAAAGTGCAATTGTTGGCAATTTTGCAGATAAGGAATTTAGAAGTACAGAAACTCGTTCATTAAGTACTGATAAGAAGCTTTACGGTTCTGAATAGCTCTTGATAACGAAACTGATTGTATCATAGAATGTGTAATCATAAATTATGCCTAAAGTTTTTTCCATTTTGAAAACTGGAAGATTTTGTAGTTATGAATTCCACTGATTGCTTTGATTTTTGTTTTTGCAAATTGCAAATTTTGTAATGAATTTGTAAGCAAGGTTAAAGACAAGTGAAGATGGGAAATTCATAATTACTAGCTGAATATTTTAATTTCATGTATTACGTACAATTGTGATTTGATATTCATGCATCTCATTTTAGGCTGGCTGAATTTCGCGTTCGCGCGGTTATCATTTGTATGCAAATTTGAAAATGCTACTGCCACTCGTCGACCATAAAGTTCCAATGGAGTTTGTACAATAAACAATGTATATACAATCATTGTTTGGAGCCAGCCCCGAGTAAAAGTACTTCAATTTCAAAACGCACGCACTCAACTCGACGAGGAGACGCATTAATTAAAAAAAACACGCGGCCGACTTTATTAGCGATTGGCTGATGTCTACGACAACGAACACACGATGCACAGCATTGTACCGTTCGTTTGGCGGATTCCAGGACAGAGAAGTCCCTCGAACCTGCGACCATTCGCGATTCCGAATCAGTCTTGAAGTGCTCGTCGATGTGCACGCACAACTTTCTTGCGCATCGCGCCAAATTTTTGCAACAAACTTGTAATTTGTAATTGACCGATTGCTACCCAATGTGTATAAGAAAACTAATGGAATTGTTTGTGAAGTAATCGTTTAGATTGTAACGGTATCGATGATATTCAAATTGTGAACAGTACATTTCGAGGATATTAATTATTTATGCGCGTTGTGAGAGGAATTGTAAAAGGAGTAAAAGGTCTGCATGGCATGTCGAATGCGTTGAAGGTCTCTTCCGGTGTGATCGGCGTGCCTACGCTTTTCCTGCAGTATTATCATTCACGTTCGATCGATTCGAATCGATAAGGACTTTATTAGAGGCTATTTTTGTTGGGGGAAAATGGTGAAACTTGTGCAGCAAGCTATTGTAAGTTTTATTTACAATTAGTAATTATTGGTTGTTATTGATTTGAATTTTTGTGTTTCTATTCTGAGGAATAATTCTTACAAAGCATTACAAATTTTTGTTGTAAATGTGGTTTAAATTGCGATATATTTTCGTTGTTATTTAAAGTTATTTGATGATGAGTCAGTCATTAACTTAAAAGACAATTAAGAAATGAACTGATTAAAGAAATCAATGTTGATGTTTTTGTGCAATACGGTGAAATTCGAAAATTAATGAGTTTATGAAAATTGCATTTTTGCATGTGAAATGTAAATATTATTGAGGAATCATTACTTATTTACATTCCACTGTGTATTTATAAACGTTCATCATCATCATTGAAATTTCCAATGAATATTTATCAACTCTGCATTACTTCTTAAAATAATTTTGACAGAAATGTAAATGCGAACTATTTTTGTATCTCCATTTCTAATTTTGGAATTTAATTGTTAATTTACAATCTTAATTTACATTTTAAGAAAAATATTTGATTAGTCCAAATGTGAAAGCCAAAAATTAAAAATCAATCAGTTGATGAAGAAATTGCAAATTGCAACAGCAACAAAAAAAAACTTGGGTGAAGTTGAAATCGAATCAAAATCAAATCAATTGCAATTCGTAAATGAAATCGTACGAAAGCCCGTTCGTACTTTCACCATTTTTTTCAAACGGTTTGTGGGTCGCTTTTAGGCATCACGAATCACAAAGCAACGATCGAAAATTTCATCGGTTGCATGGTTGAAATTTCTGATTTGTATCGTAAATTCGAAACCGAGAAACCCGTAAATGTTTACCAAGAATGAATTATTTGTTGTTCGGATTTGTGTGTGGACAAATGTTGAATGAACGCAAATAGAAAAGGTTATCGAGAATGCAACGTAAAACGTGCTGAATGTGAGTGGCAAAGGTAAACGTTCAAGAATGGAACGTAAATGTCATTTCTGGTTTAATATTAGCAAAAGTAGACAGTGCGAGAAGAATTCCAACAATTTCTTTATGCGCACATTATTGTTTAGCGCACGTGAACTTTGTATACACTATAGAAGATTTGCAATTGAATGTTGGATGTTTTAATGAGTATTTGTACTTCTAATAGAAAATTAGAAATTTGTTGCTTCATAATTGTCGTCACAAGTTGTATTTGACAATGTAATGTTTATTCGTTACTGCAGATGATTATTATTAGTTAAAATCCGCAAGATTTCCGGTTTTCGTTATGAAAACGTTGAAGATTTCGAATGGGAAGTGATGTAATAAGAAACTTGCATTGTGGGGAAATTATTTGTTGCAAAATTAAATTTCTGGCATCATTCAAACATTTCTCAAAATTAAGTTTTGAAATATATTAATGATTTCGTTACATCATAAATGAGAGGAGATTCTTCAATCTCGAATTTTCTTACAATTAATGGAACCTTAAATAATGACCATGAATGAATTCAAGGATGATACAGATTGTAATTTAAATATGCGGAAAAAACTTGGCTAAATAATTTAAAACTTATGAGTAATAGAAACCTTGTGTATTTCAATGCTCAAGATCACAAAACTTTTGGTTTTTGTTTGTTGTATTTTAGTTGCACTTTAAATCAGAAAGTTAAAAGAATGCAAAAATTCTCAAAACTTAATTTTCAAATTTAGATTTTGCTATGAAATGAATGAACAATTTATTCGATTTTTGAGCAAGCTGAACTTATAATTTTATCAATAGCGTTTTCATGTATCGTTATGACCTGACAATACAAATTGGATTTATTTTGAATGTAATGAGATTAAAATCTCAAATACAAATCCGTTTGAACTAGTTTTCCATAATTCAAACGACCCCGCAAATAAAATACAATGATAATCTTATGTCATAATTATAAAACATGCATCAAGCAAGAAAATTTTCCAGAGGATTAATTCCATTACATCAAACTTATTAAATGAGATATGTTCAGATTAAGTTAGTCTAAACAAAATGTGATCATTTATATTTTCTGCTATTTTTTGTTATGATTTGTCAGTCAGGTCAGAAATCAGCAAGTCGATCGTAATCGATCACACTAGCAAAATTTCTAGACGCATGATGTTTACTCAACTTTGCAAAACATTGCAAACTTTGCCTTCTGAAAAAATTTCCAGACGTTGATGTCGTTCGTACTTTACTACGTTTTATGAAATGGAACATTTCTCCGGGTTCAAAGATAACATTTTAATTCAATTAAATTCTAGAAGATCAATTTGATGGAAAACAAATAGGAGTTTCAATGAACAACGTCATTGTGATATTTTTGCCTTCAGCTCACATTTCAATTTCTATCTTTAGATGCAGGTTCTATTAACGTTCTTCAATTAATGCTTTATTGTTTCATTTTTCTATAGTCTATGAATGATGATGATGGCGTGATTCGTATTGTTTTATCATCAATGAGAATAAAGCAACAATTTTTGGTTGAAAATTTTGATTCAATTGTATGATAATGGGAAAATACTTCAGTTTTGAGATTATGATTCTGTGATTTTTCCCTGGGGAAATTTCAATTGGTATTTACAAAATGAAAGGCAGTTTAAGACGGTTGTAATTCACAAATGCTTGATTAAAAAGTCAAATGTTATGTATGTACGTTTGATAAGAAATTGTATACTATCATGGGATTTGTTGTGATAATTGCTAATGTACTTGGGGATTATGATGATTTTTTAAGGAATGTATTTATCAATTGAGTCATTTGATATCTCAATATTTGGTTGACTTTGATTGGAAAGTAACCAGAAAAATAAAAAATGTTTCAAAATCTTAAAAGATTCAAATACAAATTTCATAATGATGGAAATTTCATACTATGGAAGTCTTTACAATGAAAATGAGCTCTAATGATGAAAATAGCTTTCATAGATATCACATGATATATTTTAATTGACCAGAAAGATCTACTTTGCTTAATTTTTGCCATTCGAACAATCTTATGACATTTCATTAATTCGAACTCTTCATAACCTTAAAGCCAAATGATCTAATTAACTAGAATTTTTAATGATTGCCTTATTGAATAAATGAATCACAATTGATTTGTGTATCCAATGGTCAAAATCATTGCAAGCCAAACTATCAACTGATACTAAATTTCTAACTAGAGATAGACTAATAATAACTAATTATTCATAAATTCCTATGACATAATTTTTTGATGAATTTGTTTTGCATTTTCCGTTACAAAATAGATTGTAGACTTTTTTTATCATGAAATTTCGACTAACAAATAACAAAAAATCCAAACATTCAAGTAGATACATTTTTAAATGTATAAGAAATGCTTCCTATAATTTACATATCAGTTATATTGAATATTCCAGATTCTCATTGCCAATTTTAAATCAATAATATCATTTGAGTGTGAAATCTCACACTTATTAATTAATTCATCTCAGAATATTCACAAGTAATCAACCATGCAATTAAATTAATTAAAAAAATGAAATGGTCATACGACTGTAATTTTAATAATTGCCATTATTCATCATATCTCTTTTTTAAATATTGTCAGCTGTTGTCCATGAATAATTAATGTCTCATCGATAGCAAATCACCTCATTTCCAATCGTAATTGCTGTTTGTATATGCGGTACGAATGGTAATAATCATCAGGTGACTTACTGATTAATTTTCTACTTTTTCCTATTCAATTTGCTATGGTTTTCGTTTCAAACCGTTAAACTTTATCTCATTAATCTTTGATAATTGTCATTGTAGTATATTTATCTGTCGTCATGGTGTAAATATGCTAATTGTTTAAATTATAAGATTCCTGAGAGATAAAATATGAATTCAATTAAACCTGGAATTTGTTGATAATTGATACTTGAAAATTTGAACAAAAATGTTTGGTTTGTTAAAGAGGAAAATTGTTGCAATTTTATTATCAAATTTCCAATTTAACTGCCAATATTTAGCCAAATGTTGACGTCATCACATACCAAACTCTCAACCAATGGTTAAATTAAACAAATAGCAATAATTATGCCAGGTAATAAAACGAGACCCATGAAAGTAAGAAACAATAGTCAATTTTCACGTAATTTCAATGTTTAATTAATTTTATTACCCATGGTTGTTAAACCAAGACGTAATAAAATGCTTCAACTCGTATACATTACACTAAAATTAGAAATTTTGAGAATTCTTGCGTCAATCCATCAATTATTTCATTACTTTTATTTCTCAATAGAACTTCAATTACTTTTTATTAATCTTAATGAAAGTAAAAATGCATTTCTCAATAGCATAACAAATTTTGATTTAATTGCGTGCCAATTTTTGCTAATAAAACTTGCTGTTTATCAACTAATTATTACATCATAGATTTTTTTGGTTTAATCGTCTCGACTTTCTTCGGCGAAAACGCCTCCAGCTTAATTACAATAATTGCAACAATTACAAGCCGCTATTAAATTGTTGATGATTGTTCGTTTGTCGGAAAGAAACTGAAACGGCACCACAACGCAATTGCGCAAGTAAATTCTACACACGCTTCGATTATTTATTAATGGCAATCTTGTCGTTTCACTCGATTGCAAATCGATAAAGTTATGATGATTGTACCATTTGTCATTAGCATACACATTGTCGATCGACATTTTCAATGCTTGGTTTAGTTTTTGTTGCGGCTTCTCTACGAAAAGTGAGAATATTGTTGCGTGTTGAATATCTAGTCGCATCTATTCGTATCAGATATCTTAAAGTGGAGATATCAGATTGTTTATTGGCGCTTGGTGAATAATTTTGTCGTTAGGTTTATGGCCGTTCGACACTTTCCGGTAAAGTTACAACATTTATTTGACCTTAACATTGTCTCTTAAAGCCGGTTTAAGAGGCGTATCCAAAATATGAATTTTTACTTCTCAAATTGCGCCTATTCATATTTTATCATATATTGTCAAAGATCACTCATCGAAATGAATTTTTGTGTTTGTTGAAACAGATTTAATGAGTACGAACCAATATTTATTCTGTAATTACTGAAAATGGAGTTCGAACACCCAAAAAAAGTTGACACAACTCAAGTTGAACAACTGATATACTCCTCAAATTTAATTTTAACACTGATTTCGTTGTGTCAAACAATCTAAACTATTAAAATATGCGTAATATTTGTGATTCATGTAGAAAACATGCAACAAACAATCACCAGAGTGATTGTTGCGCTTTGCGATAGCAAAACAATAGAAGTGAACAACAATTCCTGTTGTTTCTCAACGCTTCACTCTCATTTTTACTATCAACAATTTGATGATAGTCGCATTTAAGTGATTTCTTGCCGAAGAAGTGAATTAATTGGTTGGCAGAAGATGGTCGAAGATGGATGTTAAAGTTGTTAATGCGTCGGCAAAAGGTAAAGTAATTCGTCAATTTTTGCAGTTGCATTTTGTATTTGTTGCTTGTCTTCCTTCTTCTATTCATACTCGTTTTGTTTTTTCTTCTTTTGTCATCAATTTTCCAACTCTTCTGTACATTGCACTTTTTTGTATCAATGAAATAGAGTAGTTTTTTGGCTGGGTTTTTGTGCTGATGCCAACCAGTAAACAAAATTGCATTTTCTTAGATTTGTTGTTGGTAAAATTAGAACATGCATTTCCACGTTTACACAACTTGTACATATTAAACAAAATAGACAATTATTGTTCGTTTGTTTTATGATAACAGATAAGATATGAATACGAACGTTCGACGTTCAACATTTATCTTTAACAATTACTAGTTAGTGCTTCAATTTTTTGCACTCAATTTGCTATTTGCACAAGAAAATGGGATCTAGTTTTAGTTGGCACCTTGTAGATGACTATGCTATAATAAATAAATCTTGCGTTTTGTGACTTGTATTTTATTATTTTGTATTTTAGGCGACATTTTACGACTCGGCCGTCTACACCAACGATCCAATCGCTCAGAAACGCCTCCAAGAATGCGACTACACCCAACGTATCACGCGAGAGATGGCCGAAAAAGGCGAATCCCCACGTATGATTCGGATGTACGCTGATGGAGCCTTCGACCTCTTCCATCAAGGACACGCTCGAGTCCTCATGCAAGCGAAACAAGCCTTCCCCAACGTCTACCTCATCGTTGGAGGTAACACACTCCCCCAGGTCTTTCTACCCTCAAGCTTTTGGTACTAATTTTGCTCATGATTTTAGTGTGCTCGGATGCGCTCATTCATCGACACAAGGGCAAAACGGTGCTCAACGAAGAAGAGCGTTACAGCGCGTTGACGCATTGTCGCTACGTGGATGAGGTGATGCGGGATGCTCCGTGGGAGATCACCGACGACTTCCTCACCAAGTACAAGATCGATTTTGTCGCCCACGACGACGAGCCGTACGCCTTCAACGGCGTCAACGATATCTATGGTCCGCTGAAGGCGCGCGGAATGTTTTTTGCAACCCAAAGGACGGAAGGAGTCTCGACGTCCGATATTGTCGCACGAATCGTTCGTGATTACGACGTGTATGCACGGAGGAATCTGGCACGAGGATATTCAGCCAAGGAGTTGAATTTGTCCTATCTGAAGGAGAAGAAGCTGCGGTTTAAGAACCGCATGGAGGAGTTGACGCGCAACATTGGGGAACGCAAGGATGATATGATTAACAAATGGGAGGAGAAGAGCAATAAGTTCATTGAGAACTTTCTCATGCTTTTTGGACGCAATCGGAATCGGTTGACGCGTTATCTGGCTGCTTCCAAGCAGCGCGTCCTGAAGGCCATCACCAGCAGTGATGAGGAATCCGATGGGGAACCCAACGCCAAAATTCGTCGGCGTTTCTTGTGATTGATTCTTGCAGGCAACGATGGACATTTATGCATCGTTTGTAATCCCTTGTTTTTGACAATTTACGTGGAGAAATACGATTTGGATTCATCAATTTTACCCCCTGATTCAGACAAATTAAATTTGAATCCGCGTTGTCAACTTATAAATTCTTGCTGAATAAGCATCAGCAGAAACCTCCATGTGCTTGACACTAATACCTAGTGCAATTGTCTTAATCTTTAAGTACAGAACGTATCATTTGAATAAATGTTATTTATCTAGCGTGTTTATACTCCTGGTGTTTGCATTGCGTATCGAGATCTCCTTGTGGGAGCAATCGGGAGCATTCAAACGATGTGGAAATCATACGATGTTATTGCTCAATTGCAAGCTTTGCCTGAAGCGGCAAACTGCCAAACGAATTGTTTGCCACGTTATTCGTTTGGTGCCACTTTCCCAAAACGCAATAGCTCATTTTGCGACCAGTCGCAGTCGGGTTACAGTGCGTGCAAAATGTCCCCCAGGTCGTTGAAACGAAAACGCAGTGCTTCTAGAAAGCGGCATTACATTGATAACTATGTACATTTAATTGCATTTAACGACTCTGGTGTTCTGTGAGTGTGTAACTAATGGATTTTCTTTGATTCTAGTCGATATGCAGGGAGGCACCTTTCGACGATGACCCCGAAGCAAACAAGACACGAGATGATTGTGACTACAGTATACGAATTACGTACGAAATGGCCAAATCCGGGACGGCACCACGTCCAGTACGTGTCTACGCGGATGGTATCTACGATTTGTTCCATCAGGGACATGCAAGACAGCTTATGCAAGCGAAGAATGTGTTTCCAAATGTGTATCTGATTGTTGGAGGTAAGCTTTCAAAATTTCCTACATAGAGTATCATCATTAAGTCATCAATGCTATGTGCGAATAGCTATGACATGAAAGGGCATGGGAGGGTATGAAAGAAATGTGTGGAAGGCATCCTCAAAGAGTATTTTTGTTTGAAAAATATGTAAATTCATTTGTAATTGTCAAAAAATAATTTTTGCAATGTTGGGTTAGTGTTGTATGGTAGGCAACCCAACGTACGAGTTTTGAAGGTCATTTGCTTGACCTTCATGAAAAGTTTGTAATTATTTGTAATTAATTTTGTATTGTTTTTTAGTATGCAATGATACGCTGACGCACAGCAAGAAGGGCCGCACCGTGATGAACGAAGTGGAGCGCTATGAGGCGTTGCGACATTGTCGCTACGTGGACGAAATTGTACGTGACGCGCCCTGGGAGGTCGACGAGGCGTACATTGCAAAATACAAGATCGACTTCATAGCGCACGACGACCTGCCGTATGGCACGGATGATTGCAATGATATCTACGCAAAGTGGAAGGCGAAGGGCATGTTCGTCGCCACGGAGCGCACGGAGGGCGTCTCCACGTCCGACATTGTCGCGCGCATTGTGCGCGATTACGACATGTACGTTCGACGCAATCTGGCGCGCGGCTACACCGCCAAGGAGCTGAACATCTCGTACCTCACGGAGAAGAAGATCAAGGTGCAGAACAAGATGCACGAGCTGAAGACGCGCAGCCAGAAGGTGAGCAAGGACATCTTCCGCAACTGGGAGGACAAGTCGCGCGAGTTCATCGACAACTTCCTGCTGCTCTTCGGCAAGGAGCGCCTGACGCACATGTGGAACGAGTCGAAGGGGAAGATCCTCCAGGTCCTTAGTCCACCTGGTTCGCCGGTGCTGGATGGGAGTCCGTCGTCGAGCAACAACTCGGTGAATGGGGATTATGAGAGCGCTGAAGATGGACTTTCGCCGCCGTGCAAAGCGGCGCGTCTGGACACCTCGACGCCGCACTCCTCGTCGAAGACGTTCCTCTGCCACCAAGATTACAGCGACGAGGAGGACGTCGACCTCCTCGACGCGCCCAAGTAGACGCCCAGCGTGCACCTCATCGTTTCTACCGACTACTTCTATTATTATTACTATTATGGTTGGATTGCAAGCGCATTGCAAGCAGATGATTTTCTAGAGAGAAATTATTACATCATCAAGTCGCCTAGATATTGATGCCAATGTAACGTAGAATCGAAACGGGGTGTCCCTAAAAGTACTAAAGAAACCAAATTTTAGCGTATGATCTGTATATAGGGAAGAGATAATTATTGTGTCTCGAATATGATGAGCTTTTTCGTTGGACACCCCGTGTAATTAGCATTTGGACGGTCTGCAGGTAGTGCCAAATCCATTACCTGATCATTAAACACTAATTTCGAACACTGGTTGAATGATTCTGAGGGCGATAAATTCGTGCATACACGTTGCATATTTTTCTAGTATTTACCGGTCATTTTTGGAAGACTGACAATGATGACTTTTGCATTTTCTATTGTATTGCGTGGTAAAAAAGTATTCTTATGAAAATGGGACAAGATTCCTACATTTTTTGTTCTACCATTTGCATTTTGATTTTGTCTTTGTAGACAAAACTACAAAGTAAATGGATAAACAACCATTATATTTATTCAACACAGAATAAGATGGATGAGAGTCATAAATTGATGTTACTAACTATTAGCGAGCTGATGATAGGCTGCTGCATATTTAAATAATTTATTGCAATTATTAAGTAAGATTTGTATGGTTCTCAAGTGCTCAGTTGTTTTTTTTTCTTGTTTATGGGAGGATGGCGTTAATGATACATGATGATGTAAATTAAACGTTTTGTTTTGAAGAAATGATATGTGAGACATTTCAAAATTTCCAAAGTTTTATGGTTACCACTCTCCATTCGAATTGATCGAAATGTTGATGGAGGGTATGCAATGTTTTTATAATGAATGTATATTACTGAAAACATTCTTTTCGAGATTAAGCATCAATATTTCAACAGTTTTCTCACCAACAACACAAGCCACATGCAAATATTTGTGTTCAATTATGTAATTAAGACACATTTGCAGCTAATTTATAACCTCTATGCAGTGTTTCTTGCATCAAATGATTTCAATCTAAACAAATGAAGAAATAAAGAATATGTATTGATAAATTTGGCATACCGAACAGGAAATATTGGTCGCTGATGGGAAACGCATCCGTTTGTCGCAGGAACACCAACAAATTAATGAATCTAATTGAAATAAACACAATTGTACAGCAAAAACATTAACGATAGTTGTTGCTAGCGAAAGCAAGAGTTATAACCGGAAATACACACGCTGATTCAGCAAAATGGTTCAATTGATGAATATAAGAAATGCAACAGAAACACTCATACATCACACACAATACACACATCGTAGATGTATTTTCATAGTAACTTTATATGAAAACGTTATTATATTGTTATGAGCTTGTGATAAAAATATAAAAACGTCAATATGCATTTGTCCGTTGATTTGTCCGTTACATTTTCTTAATTGGATACATCCGCTCCAATTGGCCTTGGGCGCATTTTTAGTCGGCACATCTCTGCTAGAGACTGATTTAGTACATCATGTGTCATGTGCTGCGACATGGCAGCAGTAAGTACAAAAATAACTGAAATATAATTATTTAATTGAAAAATTTATGCGACATTTCGAAGTAGTCCCGCCAACTCAAATAAATTCAGTTTTCAGACAGATGGAGACATCTATGAATCATTAGGAATAACACGATGAGAAATCCAATAGGTTCTTTCCGTGGACGTAAAAAAATCCTCGCTTGTTCCTTGTCGTTGTTTCAATGCTATTAGGTGCCCAAACAGGCACAAACAATGGAATTTTTTCACGTTTCATGTACTGAAATAAAGGTTTTGATATTTTGTAAATAAACAATAGGCTAATTAACGTAATTTTGTTTATTGTTATGTATAAATACAATGGGAAATAAACGTTTAAAGAAGAAAAGTAAATGTTGTTTATTGTTGCAATTGACATGGGCATTTAAGGTTTGGAAAGCGATCATTAATTTGCATATAACGTTTAGCGACAGTGCTGCCGCCATTGTCACTTTGAATTTTGCAATTACTAATTATCTTTTAAGGTTATAATTGTGCAAAATTAATGACAACATTATCAATTTCATATTTATTTCCGCAGTCAGTGAAGGCCGGATGGCATATTGCTGAGCAAATGCTGAGGGTACGCATGAAGCGGGCGGGACGTGACGCGCGGCGTGGAAAGGAAGCTGCGAAGAAGCGCTGAAAGCATCGATGCCGTGCGTACCTGTCGACTGTCGTCGCTGAAAACGTTCCACGGTTGGTGTCGATCAGCCAATCGCGCTCGCAAATTTCGACTCGAATTTGAGCCGCCAGCGCCAGTTAAGCTTGCCGCACGTGTGTGTGTACGCGCGCGCGTCTTCGGGCCCCGTTCAGTGGTGTGTGCATCCGCGAGCCAGCCGAAAACAAGGCGCCCGTGTCCGTCTCGACCGTTTTTCCAATTGTGCGCCGTCCGAGAAGTCCAATACGATCCCATTGCCACCATGGACGCTGTCCGCCGTGCGAGAACTGCCCGTCGAGCATCGCTAGTCGTGCAGCATCCGGCGCAAATGTAAGCCAACGGTGGTGCTTGGCAGGTGCACGCAGCGAAGCCCCGAACGGCGCGCCTCGCAGCAGCGGTCTTAACCTAGGCTACACGAATCGTCGGCAGCATCGTTCGCGATTGTGGACGTCGTGTCGTCAGCGGGACGCAGGTGTTGGTGGTGGTGTTGTTGATGTAACGTCGCCTCAAAATGGACGAAAACAAATGCGTCAAACAGCAAGCTTCGATCGGCAGCGATTCCACGGTCGAGGATCGCATTGATGGTCAGTCTGTGCCCCCCTTGCAATTGATAAGAATATGCCTGGATGAATGGCGTGTGCATGCGAAACGTGCCCGTGCTCGAATTCGCGGGGTTTATTTTAAGGCGGTCCCAACGCCGCCCGAATGGAATGCGAAACATTCGAGAATCGTTACGCCGATTTATGCTTATGCACGCATTTTGCGTGGAATTTGCGCATTTGTAGGTTATGCCCATGGGGACCAAGGTTACCATTGCCAAACATAATAAAAGTGAAAACAAATGAGTGCTCTCATTCAACGCACTAATACCGGACGGAGAATCATTCTGCAAGCAATGCATCAAGTCTATTTATTCATTTTCTTATTATATATTCCAATAAGATTGATTTGATTTCATATCTGAAAGAGATTTGACAATCAAATCAACAAACAAAAAAACAATTGCTAAACGGGACGCCATCTTCAATTGTTTTGTTTGTTTTCAACAAATCTAACAATTTCTTTGTCTCCGTAGCATCACTGCCAATCATCAAACGAATATGCCTCGTTGGAGAAGCCTCCCAAGACGAGAGCCTGTGCAATGCCGCCCGCAGTTTCGGCCTGCCGGTGGTCACCCACGAGAATGGCACGCAGTACATCGGCGATCCGACCTGCCCGACGATCTTCGTCGTGGAGTCGTTCGAGGGTGACGTCTTCGAGACGCTCTCCAAGTACAAGCATCCGCTGCTCGGCCCTCCAGCTCTACGACAGCTTGCCGCTAAGAAAGAGCACCTGCCGGACAACATGCGTCCGCTGTACAACCTCGCCATGAGCGGTGTCGTGGTCTGCTTCACCGGCTTCCGCAATAAAACTGATCTGGTAATGAATTTAATTGTTTTCCTCTTGATATTTTGCAACCAATCGTACACCAAACATTTCTGATTAGGTGAAGATTACTGATGTTGTTTCTTTTGTAGACAAAGCTAGTGCCATTAGTCCATCACATGGGCGGCTCGATACGGAAAGATATGAGCGTGAAGGTGACGCACCTCATTGCGAATGCCTCCGGCGGTGATAAGTACCAGTATGCAGTCACGTTTCGCGTGCCGATTATGAACTCGGATTGGGTGCTCGCCAGTTGGGAGAAACGGGATGATAGCGATTTTAATGCTAATTGTGAAACGTTTGTGGTAAGTTGAATGCGGTGGTTAATTGATGTAGAATAGTCTTTATCGAGGGAAGTAATTAATCGTTTCCGGTTTGCTTGTTGGTGTCAACTAATCGAGACAATATCTAACAATACATTGATACCATAAAATAACATTTTTCAAAATGTTTGGCCAAGTTAGTTAAATAGTGAAAATATTGCTTATAGAATGAAAAAATGTTTAGATGTAACTTTTTCTGATAATGTAGGCAAACAACTTCATGAAATATCTTGCATAATTATTGAATCTCTTGAAAATTTAAAAATTTGAAAATCTTGGAGATAAGCTCATAGATATTATGTAATATTTTGGCATTTCCATTTGATTTTCTGAAGGGAAATTTAAGATTTGCATGAGTTATACATTAGGTGAAATATTTCTGATTGAAAATTCAATTTTTGAGATTGTTTTAGCGATTGATATCTGAAAATTGTCAAACATTGTTGCACAATTCTTTAAAAACATTTTGGAGACAAGAAGTTACATGAACAAGTTCAAAATTTCTGGAAATATTTGTCAGGGGTTGTTGCTTGAAGTAAGTCACTTAGAAATTGTTAGATTTTCTTCCATTTAATCCGAGATTAACATAAAATGTACATTAGGTAAGAATTTAACTCAAATTTTTGAGAAATTCGACCCACCTTCGATTCTATAAAGCATTGATATGCAAATTTTAAGAAATTTCAGTTTAAGGTTCTGTCAAGCAGTTATTTCTGGTCACTAATGATTCTCAATAAGTTACAATTTTAGTTTTGAAAAATTTCTTCTACCTGTTCAATTGTATTGAACAAATTGAAGGATTTCTTGACATCAAATTTGACCTTCGTATTTCAAATCTAACGTTTAAATAACCGATAGTTTTCTTTCTGCTAAATTTTTAATTTTACTAATTAGACAAAGATTAATTAACCAGGAAAATATCAAACTTTATAATTAATCAGATGCTACAATTATTTATGGACAAAATTTAGAAATATTTTACATTAACTGATGTTGCAATTCAGTAGCATGTTACAACTTGAATTTCCCTCAAGCAACAACACCCAATAAAGAAGATTTTCAATAATCCAGCCCTAAGTAGGTAGCATATCATGTTGTGCTTGAATAAATTAGCCCTACACATTTGAAGAAAGAGGCGCCCACATTTGAAAGCCAGTTTGCAACTTGCTGTGGTCAACCTGGGAAATTTACACCCCATGCTGTTTGTCGCATAATGACAGAGCTCAACGGAAATCGGATGGCATTTTCACTTCTTGCACGTTGTTATCACATAATCCCGTCATAAAAGTATTGCAGGTTTGGGTCAACCAACACAATACCAAGTTATAAATTGAATTGCTTGCGAATAAACATGGCAAAGTTGCGGTTTGGCAAAATTTTAAGAGGTATCTCATATCTATGTTGCTTCATGTATTCATGAAATGTGCTAATTAACACAACAATGTTTGTTTGTATTTGCTAACCAGGATTTGCGAATGATGTAAGTTCTAATTATCTCGTTTTATATGAATGCGGAAAAACAAAATGTAAGAAACGGTTTTTTATTGTAAACGAAAGTAAAGAAGGTTGAAGTTTGGGAAATCCCTGTGAGAAAAGAAAAACAACTGTTTGTCATTTAAAAATGGTAAAAAAATAAAATTGGGGGATGTAAATTTAATATTTAGGGTCATATAAAATTTGTGGGTAGGATTTATTCAAAAAGGGGATTTCCCTAATTGAAAAAGAGAAGATTTTTTTGAAGAACTGAACCTGAAGAATTGAAATGTTATGAATTTCATGTAAAACGAGATTTAAAATGTTTACAAACTTCACGTAAAACGAGAAATGAAATGTTGAAAATGAAATTTGTAGTTTTTTAGAATTAAGTTTGAAAATGTGATCATATTGAACTAATTTTGTGTTTTTTTAGGCTGAACACAAGTTGAAACCGTTCCATGGAGCTCGTGTTTGTTTCGTCGGCTTCCCGGACGACGAGGAGAAGCACATGGTGGAAATTTTGGCAGCGAACGGCGGAACGATAGCAACAATCGACGATCCAACGTGCACGCATGTCGTAAGTGTACCACGCACGCGAAGCTCATTGCATCGAGAACGAGCACGCGCGAATTGCTTATCTCACGACCTCCTCATTAGCATAAGCCCCCCTAAAAATTCATCATCTACTATCCGTGGATGTGGAGCTCTTCTTCTGCGAGCGCGAATTCTTCCTCGCTGCTGCGCCCAATGCAAACGCACACGAAACCCACACGGTGTTGGTTGGCTCTTTTCAGGTGATGGACCATCAATCGGAGCGCTACCAGCTGGACGCGAACGATTCGCGAGCGTCACCCGCCCTTCCCGCCTCTAAACTCTCCTCCCCCAAGCCGCCTCCGCCGGCCGCCGCCACCTCCTCCACCGGCGATTGCTTTCGCACGCCGAAGCTGCGTACGCTGCGCGAAAGCGCGCCGCCGCCGATGGACACCTCCGATATCAGCGTCCATGTCTTCGACACGACGCTCCACCTGCAGAACCTGGAGCTGGACTCGGCAGGCGCGCGCAAGCGCAAGCATCCCTCACCCACCGACGACGACCACCGGCTGAGCTCGAAGCGCAAGCGGGAGCTCAGTTACAGCGAGAACGCGAAGCGGAAGCTGTCCACCCTGTTCAAGACGCCGCTCGGCTACCTTTCGCACCGCCGGCGGACGATCGGCGCCGCCGGCGCCGGCCACCACCACGAGCGCAGCCTCCTCAACGAGAGTGTCGTCTCCAGTTCGGGCGTCTTCGACGTGGAGACCGTCGAGAATCTGAGCACGTGCAGCCGCGCCAGCATGACGCCGTCGTCGAGGATGAAGCGCTCCGCGAAGAACCTCTTCCTGCGCACGTTCAGCTCCGGCAAGTTCGCGCGCGCCAAGGTCAACTGCAGCTTCTCGGAGGCGGTGTGCACGAGCGCGGCCGGCGAGAGCGACAAGCTCAACTCCAGTTGCTTTCCCGACTTGAATGACATGCCTCCTCTCTGTCTCCACGAGGCGCTGCGTCGCAGCCACGGACAGGACCCGCCGGCGACGCTAACTCATTCAGCGGTACTAACTCCATTCACATTTTTCTCTAATCTTAGTGCCCTACGTTCATATTCGTTCACCAGCATCGAATATCAGCGTGGGCAACGCATCCGCAGACTGCTGCATGCTGGCAGACCACTTTCACAAGGCTTTTCATTCATTTCATTCATTCAATTCACCAAGTGCATTGTTGTGATCGCAAAATTATAACTGTTGTTTTTAGGTCGTCGACGAATCGAAAATCACCGAGCGACCGGATGGCCCCTCCAAGGCGCACGTCGTCAAGGCCGAATGGTTCTGGACCTCCGTGCAGAAGACGTTCAGTCTGGAGGAGAAGGAGTATCTGTACGACAACTTCCTAGAGAAGGTTTTGTCACCTAGTGCACGCCGCGACTCGCACCAGGCGACCCCGAACAGTGCGAGTCGACGGAAACGGAAACGTCTGCACGACACCATCTCCTCCTTGGCTCAACAACCATCACCTGCACTCCATCACAAGCGCCGGTCGTCGATCAGCGATGCCGGGCTTTTGTCCATGTCGGGGTCGTTCCTCGACTCCACCACGAGTCCAGACAAACATGGCCCGCCTTACGAATCACCAGCTGTGCCAGATACTCCTCGGAAGGGCCTTACTGCCAGGCAGCAAGTCTTCCTCGAATTGGTCCAGACGGAGTCGAATTATGTCAATATTCTACATACAATTATGAATGTAAGTTGCAAATGCATGTTTCTTTCTTGTTTTAAACATTAACAACAGTAAATGTACATTTGATGTACAATTTAAACATTTAAATAGCTGGGAATCAAACAATTTGGATGTAATTTTGATTTACATATTCAAAAGTGATGTAATTTGAATACGTAAATCAAGTTGATAACATTGATAATGTTTTGTTGACATCAGCTTTACGAATGGATATTAATACCATTTTGGAATTTAACTCTTTGAAATATCTGAAAATCCAACTATTTGGGTTTAATCTTGATTTACCTATCCAAAAGTAAATCAAGATCATAACATTGATAGCTTTATGAATAGATTTTGGAATTTAACCCTTTCAATATGTGGAAATTCCTACAATTAAGAAGCAATCATGATTTACCTATCCAAAAGTTATGTAAATTGTATAGGTAAATCAAGATGATAACATTGATAACATTCTGTTGACATTATCAGCTTTTCGAATAGATATTAATATCATTTGTATACCAATTAAAATCACTCTATGAAAATTTCCATGAAAATCATATGCTAGAATGATATCATAATGTAATTTTGGTTTTATAGACATTGGGGAAGTTAATGAGTGGAAATTTAAAAATTTTGTATGTTTTAGATGTTTAAAAAACACCTGGAGGAAATGAACGAGGATGAGGCATTGCTCAATAACACAGAACTGAAGATAATATTTGGCAATCTGCCGCCCATCTACGAAACGCACAATCGAATGCTGGAGGAGCTGCGTTGGACATCATCGCATTGGTCCGAAGACAAAAGCATCGGCAACATCCTGCTGAAGTACGCCACCGATCTGCTGAAGGCGTACCCGCCGTTCGTGAACTTCTTCGAGGAGATGAAGGAGATGCTGACGCAGTGCGACGCGACTAAGCCGCGCTTCCACGCGTTCCTCAAGGTGTGCCAAACGAAGCCGGAGTGCGGCCGGCAAAGTCTGCAAGATTTACTCATAAGACCAGTCCAAAGATTACCCAGCATAAGTTTACTTTTAAATGGTACGCATCACACTTCTCAAATTATGCTTTATCCATTGGATTAACTCTTGGTTTTTGTAGATATTTTAAAAAATACACCCAAAGCGAATCCGGACCATGGAGCGCTCGATCAGGCGCTCGCATCGATACGCACCGTGATGACGCACATCAACGAGGATAAACGCAAGACGGAGGGCCAGCGCGTCATGTTCGATATCTTCAACGATATCGAGAACTGCCCGCCGGACATGGTGTCGTCACATCGCAGCTTCGTCGCCAAATGCGAAGTGGTGCAGCTCTCCAGCGAGGGTTTGTCGGGCAAGGGCAACCCTCTGATGCTCTTCCTCTTCACGGACCAGCTGGAGATCTGCAAGAAGCGCTCCAAGGGGTTCAGCACGCTGAAATCGCCGAACACGGCCAACGGACATAAAAACCCGGCGACGAAGCCGTACAAACACGTGAAGCTGATGTCGTTGAGTATGATCAAACGCGTCATTGATATCAACGAGACGGAGGACTGCCAGAAGGTTTTCGGATTCGTTTTTCGAAACAACGATGAACTGAAAGAGCGGTTGTTTACGTTCGCAATGGCTGATGAAGATGCGGACAAGTTGGCCTTTTTGAAGACGCTGTGTCGGACGATGGCGACGAATGCCTGCACTGCCGACTCTGTAAGTATCTTACAAATTGTTTTCCCTGGAGAATTTCATGAAGAAAATATGTGAATTTCAAGAATTCCATGTTTCCAATCATTTCAACAATTTGTTTCCAAAATATCAGTAGATACTGATGATTTTTATTTGTTTTAGGATAAATTCTTGGTGAATCTAGAACCTCAAGAGTTGGAAATCAACACCAGCGTGGTAAGCAACGGTGGGACGATATCCAAAGCCATAAAATTAGCAAATCGTACCAAGATGCGAGTAGGACGTGCGTTTTCGTTCAACAAAACGCCCTCGAAACTCAAACGTGCTGTGTCGTCGCTGATGTCGCCGTTTGGCAGCTCGACAAATCTAACGCCGTCATCACAATTAGCGCAAATGAGGCTTGCGAGTTATAACAATATCAGTGTATGTATTTCAATACCAAATTTCTCTTAATATTCTTTTGATGCCAATGTTTGCATTGTATTAACATTTGTATAAAATTTTAGGAGCTTGGCAATGCCGAAAATGCAGAATCTCCACCACTGGCACCTCTGTCAGTGCAACCAACGAGGAAATTGAAAACCAGTTCACTAGGTGTAAACTCTCTGAAGCGATTATAGTAGGTAAACGCTACGCTCAGCGCAAAATGATACGAATAGAATTAGAAATCACATTGTTGACTGTGAAGAAGTGAGAGACGAATGATAAGGGAGGAAGGAAATTTTATGAGGGAACAGTAGGCAACTCCAGATAACCGTACGCAACCTAGTGGTGACGTAATCGCAGCCATTCGCTTTTATTTATAAGTTTTAACTTTAATATATTTTATTCGCTCAAATATTATTTGTATATATAAGTTTTAATAATATAAGAATGAATAATTTAATAAAACTGAGCAGCGCAAGCGATCGGCATGATTCAGAAAACAATTTTATTCATTTACAAAACTATTTATTACAAATTAATTATTAATTTATATTGTAACATATCATGGCCATGCTGTGCTTATATTTTTTGACGATACATAGGCAACCAATATCGCTGCCGCTCGAAAATATTTGTAGTTTGGTACAGAACTGTACAAAAAATTCAAGAAAGTGCCTTCAAGTTTATAAACCATGCAAAACTTTTTTTATAATTGTTACACATAAGTGATGATTAAAGAAGTATTCATGAAATGATATCATACAATTTTGTTGTTTTATTTTAAAAATATTTTTAATAATTTTCGTGAAATTTTTAGACCCGATGTAGAAGTTCAAATTTGCCGCGCTGAAAAGAGCGCTCCCTGGTGGAAGCGTCACCTCATTATTCGGCGCCATGTTCGCTTCTCATTACTTTTGAATAGTCATGCAACGAATTGCAAATTGCTCCGTGATTAAGGATAGTGCAAAAGGAAGTGAAGCCGTGAAAGTGTCCTGAAACCTGCAAAATGTTTGATGGTAAGCTTGATAATCACCTAGTACTCTTTGAATCGTTTCGATCGCGCGTATTTTTCTTGTAATTTGTATATATGTGCATGCGCTACCCGGCGAACTAATAGGATAGGTAATTGCGTAGATTGCCATGATTAGCATGAAAGATATAAGACGATATTTGCGCATTTATTCCTCATATTTTGCCGTACATTAATGCGTCTGAATGCTGGGTAGCCTATAGCGAAGTCCACAAAGTAATTTTTCCAAATGTTGCGTGCACAAGTCCGACGAGTTCAGACTCGCAGCTTCGCATCTATCACCGGCATTTGCCGGTATCAGTTGCACGAAAGCGGGCACAGCAGATTGTCTGACTAGAAACACTCGTGTGCTTCGGTTTTATTCGCATCGCATAAGCCCTAAACGTAGATACAAATTGCTGGCGAACCCTATTAAATTGTAATTACAACGCGTTCCATTGGAATGTTCCCAATAACTGGTTGGAAGAGCGTCGATTGCAACAAAGCGACATTCAGCTGGCTCAGCAAAGGTAGGCACAGCAACACTTTCGTAATTCGCTTGCAGTCCGATTTGGTGAGCACCTAAAACACAGCCCAATAAGCCACAATATCATCCACCAAATCCAAGCATTCATACATTCAGCAATTCCATTGAACGTTCTTGCATTAGCCTCAGCAAAATGATCTGATTAGCATCGTGCAGCAATTCCCATCGACTCAATATCAGATTCTCCAATATCTCAATTTCCCCGCTTGCAAGTTGTGCTTCGCTCAAATACACGTAGATGTTTTGCAAGTCCGAATACATGAGTTTCGAGGCATCCGTGGGCCAGGTGCAAGCCTTTAACGCGAACAATTGTGACCATACGTGGGATAAGATCAAATCTTGCGTGTGTTTGGCCACGACGCAGAAGTAGGAATTGTTGCGTGCACGTCGAATTGCGAGCAGTAAGATTTGGGCAGCCAGTTCGTGTTCTGTGGCCAGCGAAACAATCGGTTTGCTCGTTGTGAATTCGTTTGTGGCTCGTTGGTATTTGGGTTTTCGTGGGCCGCGTTCCTCCTGCACCGCTATCAAATCATAAAAACACAGCAATCAGAGTTGTGGGAATGAAAAAACAGTCGAAATGTGTACCTGAGGTGTTCATGCGAACGGCAAAACATCTCTGCAGTCTGCAGTATGGGCACCAGTTTCTACGGGCTTTGTCGATGATACAGTTGTTGTTTCCAGCTGCAAAAGGTCAAGCAATTGATAGATTTATTGTGCATTTTGTACATTGCTATTTAACATGTTAACAAGCAAATTGGAAGAAGAAAACTATGAATTTACATGTCGTTTATATATTCTAATTGTATTCTTTTGTTTATAGATGCAGAGCTGTTTCTCTTGGAGCTTCATGAGTCTTCTTTCTTCTGGAACATCATGAGTCTTCATTCTACAAGAGCTTCGATGAGTCTTGATTCTCCTAGAACTTCTTGAACCTTCTTCGATCTTCCAGAACTTCACTTCTGGTGCACCTCAAACTTCTGATTCTCCTGGATCATCTCAAGCTTACATAAAGCAACAGAAAATCTTCCTGCTTAGGATGTATCTTCTGTGGTGAGGTATCTTTTTTTTATTGTCTTTCTCTACTGCTCCACAACAACGTTCGTGGATGTCAACTGCGCCAAACGACTCCAAGAGACGGATTCGTGGACGTCTGTTGCATCGTGGATCATCACTTCCTTCAAGGAAGATATCTTCTGGAGCATCACTGCCGAGAATTGCGCTGACAACCAGGCTACTTGCTTCGCTTCTTGGGTTTTGACAAAATTGTCAGCTAATGTAAGGTGTATTTTTGGTGCTATTTAGCCCACAACCTTTTAATCATTTTGAACAATTGTTCGAAAATGATTTACAACTTGCGCCCGAACACAATTGTGTTCTTTTGTGTTTTAACACTAACTTTTTTGGGATTAAATGTAAGTATTTACCATTTTAAAACTAAACAGCTATGTAATCTAGTTGTGTTTTTTCGTTATGTAGGTATTTTCATCATTGTTGCACCTGGGGACGCATCAACAACGATGGAGTTTCTTCGGCTGCTGGTGGAACTTCTCGACACTTCCCTTCAAGATCAGCGAATCTGCAAGCCGAATTTTTCATCCTGGGTTTTGCACAATGGAAAATTTTTACATCGTTGGATCCAACAGACTTCGTCGCTGCAAGTACGGGTATTTTTCTTGTTTTATTTTCGTATAGGTCAGCATTAGTCTGGATCGTCAATCAACTACGTCAACTGCATCATGAGAACAAGCCGTCCAGAGTCCCTACCATCGAGAAATTCCTGCTGGGAATATCTGGGAAGACTACCACACGTCCATTCATCGTTGGATCTCATTTTCGACCTTCGAGAGTCAGCTAACAACTTAGAGAAATTCATCCACCGTTGGAATCAACTTGGGTTTTGTTTGTGAGTTCCTCTTTCTTGTTTTCCTTCTCTTTAGGCAATCAACACTATGGATCATCAAAATGCTGAGCAACTACTTCAAGATCTTCAAGTTCAACGAGATCTTCGCGACCTACAAGATCTTCGCGACCTACAAGATCTTCGCGATCTACAAGAACTTCCAGACCTACGAGATCTTCAGCTGACAACTCAGAGAAATTCATCCATCGTTGGAATCAACTTTAATTTTATTTGTCCCTTTCTTGTTTTCCTTCTCTATAGGTAATCAACACAACGGATCATCAACAATGCTGAACTACTGCTTCGAGTTCTTCGCGTCCTTCCAGATCTTCAAGTTCAACGAGATCTTCGCGACCTACAAGATCTTCAAGTTCCACGAGATCTTCAACTTCTGCAAGATCTTCGCGACCTACAAGATCTTCAGCTGAAAACTCCGAGAAATTCATCCATCGTTGGAATCAACTTTGATTTTATTTGTGCGTTTCCCTTTCTTGTTCCCTTTCTCTTAGGCAATCAACACTATGGATCATCAAAACTTCGAGATCATCACGACCTACAAGATCTTCGCAACCTACGAGATCTTCGCAACCTACGAGATCTTCAAGTTCCACGAGATCTTCACAACCTACGAGATCTTCAAGTTCTGCAAGATCTTCACAACCTTCGAGATCTTCAAGTCCTGCAAGATCTTCAAGTCTACAAGCATCGAGAACATCTCTTCCTTCTAGAACTTCTCGACCTACAAGATCTTCTACGCTAGCAGAACTACATCAATGTCCAAAATGGGCATATAATTCGCACCGATTATCGGTACTTCTTTTTTAGCTCTTACCGAAAAATTTGCGCTAAATAATTGGTCGGAATTAATTAACTAACCAAATGGACATTGGCTAATATCTGATTTTGCTGCTGTCGCTGCTGGATACAAAGTCAACCATGAAAGCTACACTTATTAATATCCAGTCGACTCGGGGGATTTCATCATATTCAAGAATTTGAGGTATAACTGCGATATCTTTTCCCCATTCTTAATTTTCTCGAAATATTTGGCGCTGATTGCTTGGGAACTTGCGGCAAGTTTTACTGACCGATCTCAACGAAAAGTTGAAGCATAGTAACGCTATAACTCAATCAGTAGGAAACATTGCATCGAAACGTTCGACATAGTCAATTAACGACTTGAATTGTTGGATTAAAAGCGAAACGATACACGATAAATGCAGGAAATGCGAATTCCGCGGACTTAACATAACCATTGGTAATTTAGCAGTAAAAATAATTGCACATCAAATATTAACGTTAACGAGCACGTCGCTCATTACGGAGTTTACATGAGGAGTATTTCGCACTTTGGATAAATGCATCATTAAAAACATACACTCGGCTGCAACGAGAGAAAACAAAAGTACTAATGAACATTGAAGGGAATACTTAACAAAGGTTTTATTTTCGGTTTGTTACCTATGAACAACGATACGGTTCATTGGAATTATAATGGTTTTTAATTGATGGGTCTTACAATGTAAAGTACGTTTATTGCATATGAGAAGACTGAACTTTGTACTCACTGATGCAAGTGTAGACAAGATTCCTGCGGATGCTCCTCTTGAAGAAGCATGAACAACCATCACAGCAGTAGACACCATAATGTTTGCCATACGAGCGATCACCACAAACGCGGCAGGCAACTGGTGCTGGCAGGTTGCGTCCTTTAATTAATTAATTAGACGGAATTAATTAGCGAACATACAACTCAAGCTTAGATTTTTACCCATGTTGGTTGATACCACGTCTGCACTGATTCACCCCGAAGCTTGTAATGCCCATGTCCATTCGTGGATGGCTTTTATATAGTTTAGTCCAGTCAGTAAATGTAAATAAAATATTCAAGAGAATAGGAAGCACTTACCCGTTTGACCCGCGGCTTGCCCGCTGTTATTATAACAACGTGTCAATCAACAATGTTGCCCCTTTTGATGGGGTGTCGACAACGAACAATTTGCTGCTCCATTAGTGGTCTTCACGCATGAAGTACATTTAAAAAAGCTTCTGGTTGTACGCTATCGGGAATTCTGTAGGAATGTAATTGTAACAAATCGGATAGGTACTCAAAGACAAATTGTTAGGAATGGGAAATTGCTCGGCATTTCGAATTGCATATCCAGTAAAGTAAACATGCGTTGTTAACGAGTCGATGCGCGTTTTAACGATCACAACACTTGACCATTAGATTGTTTAATGCGGTAACACGTCCATCACGATTTGTTCGCGTCGCTGCCTTCATGTTCGACATCGACGTTCTTTTCGTCGAGGGTATGCACACAATTGACGCCTGTCGGGCCGCAATGGGGCACTTCTCCGGGCACACTTTTCGCTTGATTGACGCGCGGGTAAACGGTAAAGGTGCTGCTTCCAAACAAAGGTGAAAATTATATGTCAATCAAGCACGCGACCGCAAATAAATCACTACTGAGGGTGATAATGCGTTTTGATTGATTTCTCTTTCGGGTTTTATATTATACAAAAACTGTTGTTACTGCAAGTTTTAAAAAGTTACTGCAATAAGCAAATAATATGTAAAAAAACTTCATTTTGTTGTTAGATAGTTTTCGCTTTGAAGTATTGACTTCAGATTGACTTCTACGAAACAGTTTTTCAGTTGAACTACATTGAAATTTTTTAGTCGAGTAGTTTTGCAGACTTGTTAATGACACATGAGTAATTTTTTGATAATGAAATTTATAAAAGAGCATTTTTTTAAACAAAATTCTAGAAAAACTTTGTTGCTAAGTATTTGTATGAAAACTTTGAAGTGAAATGGTTAAATTCACTGATAGTATAACACGAAAAAAATCATCTATCAGAATTATTTATTTCTTAATTTAACTTAAATGATCAAATTTAATGGCATTGTTGGTTACCAACATTTGCGCAAGTACTAAACATATCTCATAGAATTACAATTAGAATCATAAATATCTACAAATACACAATGATTAATGCTATCATCATTTTTTGCAAGAAGTATGAAGTAATATCGCTATAGTGATGATTGATATATAAATATTGCAGAGTGCATTGCATACATGAATGCAGAAATTCAGGAATCAGTAATATACAAAAAAGTGTACGAACTTTGGAAAGAGTATTCGAACGACATTGTCGTGTGAATTATTTGTTCGTCAGTACGGGAAAGAATACACGATTATTACATGGAAAACGAACGCTAGATAATCACAATTATATAACAATCAAATGCGTGCGCGTTTTGCAGTCTTAACAACAACGATACATATGAAATAAGAAATGGGCGAATTTGTACAGTTAGTTAATCGATGATGAGCGCCTTCGAATTCGGCAATGAACAATAACTATATACAACAATTACTAGACATTGAATGATGGCTGATTACATTGATGATGAGGGGGGCTATGTACATACATTAAACCGGTCGGTTGGGATGTTGAAGTCGAAGTATTGCACAATTGCATTCACAAGCAGTCTCGGTGGGCGATAAGTTTACGAGGAAGCCATCAGCTTCGCGGCGGCCGTGACGTGGTGCTGATGATGATAGGCGACATCCGGCGTGGCGGCTGCAGCGCTCGGAAATCCGAAAAACTGCTGATACGGATAGGACGTCTGGCTCTGGAAGCAGCTGTACGGCTCGTAGGGTTCGCTCTTGATGACGCCACTGGTGCTCGTCGCCGGTATCAGCGAGGTCTGCCCCAGGTAGGGCCGCTCGCCGCTCTTCGCGCCCGGCTGCGTGGGCGAATGCCCATGGTGATGATGATGGTGGTGCTGGTTGATGGCGAGAGAGGCGGTTGCCGCCGACGACGACGATGCTTGCGGCGCGGAATGAATCGCCAGCGACTTATCTGCAAGAAGCGAACTGGATTGAGACGCGTTCGCTGGACCAATCCCGTCTCGCGGACCAGCGACTTAAGTCGGAGGAGGTGGAGACTTGGGAAAGTGTCTCAGCCAGTCCTAGAGAGGACTTACCTTCGTGGGCCGCGGCGGGCGCGTTCTCCGCGTCGGCGCCACCGCCGGCGCTATTGGGCTTCTTCGGCTTGCGCTTCCGCGTCTGGATGCCGTCCTTGCGCATCGCCAGCGGGCGGTTGACTCCATGGAGCTTGAAGTACAATCCACACGCGTTGCACACCGGTTCGCCATCGTTGTTGCGCCGCCAGAGAGTCGTGGTTCGCGTGCCGCAGTTCGTGCAGCAGAGGCCTAAGCGTCTTGTTGCCGTCTGCGAAGAAACAGCCCGTAATTTAGCGTGGATAATTAGCATTAGGGTTGGTAACCACGCGTTGGGGGTTGGTTCGCGTTGGGGGATCGATCGTAAGGATACTCACCAGTCGTTTGGACGGCTTGATTAGGGGGCGGTTCATGCCGTTCATTTTGTGGTACAATCCGCATGCGTTGCACAAGTAATGGCCGGTGCCGTCGCGACGCCACAACGGGGTTGAAATGGCGCCGCAGTTGACACATTCGCGACCCTCGCCAAATTGGAATTCGACGGCGCCATCTGAAACATAGCGAAAGTAATCGCATTAAATTCCGCATACCGTACATTCCAATGCGTAGAGCATTAGAAACATTAGAATTGGAAAAATATTTTATGCATGTCGTCCGCGAGCGATGTGTGTGCGCTAAAGAAGCGATAGCGATAACGAACATCGCCGAATGATTTATTCACTTATCAATTCGTTTATTGCCGACAAGATTACAGGCGTAATTTATCGTTTCACTAACTAGCGATTATTTGCACAATTAGTTATGAACTCGCGAAAACAAATCGAGAAACTTGCGCATGTCTCACCGAGAGGAGAATTTTTGGTTGGAAATTACTGCACGAATCAAATGATAAGCGCGCGTTTAATGCCTGTGATTAGCATTAATAATGTTGAAACATGGATTGCGTTATGATAGAATGCAATTGGAATTATTTTTGAGCTTAAAAGTTAGGCATATTTACAATTCTGTAAATACTTGCAAAATTGGGTACTTAAAAATGCAAAATTTTCGTTTTTTTCGCTCCTTTAACTGCGTATAACTTTTAAACTGCTGGATCAATTAAATTAAAGTTGGAAGCAAATTGTAGGTCTTGATGAGCACTTTCCAAAAATCTATGGGTTCATGCCCTTTTGGCAATGGGGAATGCAGAAATCGCGTTCGAAGAAAAAAATTGAAAAAAAAGTTTGTAGCGATAAAAACGATATGAAATTCTTAAAATCGCTCGAGTTTTCAAAAATTTTCATATCTCGGAAACTACTGGTTCGATTTTGATGATTCAAACGGCATTTATAGTATTATGACGAAAAAATAACATTGGACATGGTCCCAAAACTCTGCGGAACCCGGAAATACCCGAATCAGAAAAATGGAGTCTTAAAAATGCAAAATTTTCGCTTTTTTTCGCGTCTTTAACTGCGTATAACTTTTGAACGGCTGGACCAAATAAACTAAAGTTAGAACCAAATTGAAGATCTTGATGAGTACTTTCCAAAAATATATGGGTTTATGCCCTTTTGGCCATGGGGAACGCAGAAATCGCGTTCGAAGAAAAAAATTGAAAAAAAAGTTTGTAGCGATAAAAACGATATGAAATTCTTAAAATCGATCGAGTTTTCAAAAATTTTCATATCTCCGAAA
>JARJDZ010007540.1:0-26891 GCA_030264555.1 Aleochara sp. GC000083
TCGAGATATTAAATAAAATGTAAAGACTAAACTGAATTGCCCTATCGTTGCTCAGGAAGTGTATTTTAAACTTAACAACACCAATGTAAATCAAATGGGAGCCGCCATCATGAATTTTTCGAGGGCATGTTTCCGGTTTGAATCCCCATGTAAATTTCCATAAGACTTCTTTTGGTCATTACTCGAAAACTACTGTGCCTATTTTCATGATTAAAAAAGCAAATGAAAGGTGACATTTTCGTCTTTCGATCAATGCATTTAAATTTTTAAAATATTCCTTAGAAAATTAGTAATATGAAAGTAGAAATGGTTTCAATCAAAATTGAATATCTTCGAAACTACTTGAGATATCAGGTTCATTCTTGAAAATTTCGAAAGTTTAAAAGTGGTACTTTCACAATATGTTGTCGATCTTAAATTTTCCTCAAGAAATCACTAATTTGAACAGATTTTCTTAGAAAGAAATATTTTTGCTCTTTCAGAAAAACTTTAAGTCGCTATAACTTTTGTTCTAGTGTTCTAAGTGAATTATTGGACCAATCTATTTTTTGTTTTGTTAATTAATATGTATTTCAATAGAATTTCTGCTGTCTTTGGCGGTTCCCACGCATGAAAAGCCTTGCATAAATATTGAATTTCGAGAGCGCGTATTGTGCAATCGCATCACACATCAAGTGCTGAAATCAGAGCCAGCATACAAACGGCGCAATTAAAATTAAAACTCGTCGTTGTCAGTCGTATGTAAATCAGCACCGAAAGAAAAAGCTCCTCAATACATAGCGAACATACTCACGAATCTGCAAAATATATCAACAAGCATCGCGAATAATGATTATAATCAGAGGGCCAAAATGAGAAAATCAAACAAAACGAGCCGAGCACACGGCGCGCATCTAGCAACAAAATAAAAGGAGAACGACAACAATAAAGTGTAATTATTTGCTTTTTGTGATTAAAGATTACACAAACCCCACTTCATCGACCACAACACAACGCTGGGTACTTCACGCGCCTCTTCGTGCTCTCCTAGAGTCCTCAGTGGGCAACATGAGAGATTTGAATGCGGTGCGTTGGTAAGCTTCGCCTCTTTAGTGCGCAACATCTCTTGTAGTCCTCGCGGTATGTAGATGTGGCATGATGGACGAAATGTGCCATCTCATCGTAAATAATTAATTTCGCGCTCATTTCGTTTCTCATTCCGCGTTTACTGCGAGAGGACGAGAGCCGAGCACCTCATCGTCGACCCATTCGTTCGCCAATTTAGCAAGAGCCATACGACTCGACGCGAAGATTGAGGCCGCGCCAGAGACACATTGGATCAACGTAATTTAAAATATTTCCCCAAACAATGATATGAATCAGCCACAATCCGAAAGCAAGAAGTAAAACCTCATGTTCGCATAGACAACAACAAGATTTTAATGATGTGTTTAAATAGATACCTGATAGTAAATGATAAGATAAGATATTTACGTGGAGTAAACACTTAGAGAAACAGAAAGAGAAAAATAAGTTGCATGAAAGTTGTAATTAGTTCTTGTAATGCTGCACGTACTTCTTGCGAAATTCCCCAAAGGATTCCCAACGAGTACAACGGTTTTATGACTAATTGCGCTAACTGTAACCAAATAGTCTTCCATGTCCTAGCCGGGTACATATTTTATTTCGCTAATCGCTAATGGAAATTCGCAAACGCACCAAAACACGCTCATCTATCTCTTCTGACGTACGCGCGCACTGATTTTTGCTGTACCACTAAGAAATTCCGCTCGCGACTGCATTTTTGCGCCAAAACTAATTACAACTTATTAATTAATTACGAAATGACTAAATGATGTAACTGCACGTTCGGACTCATTATGCCTGCGCAAATTATTATCAATTACTTATACAGGATGTTCGCGCCCGTAATGATGATGATTACGCCCGCAAATTGCAGTAATGCGTCAGTCCATTCCTGAGCCGAACAATCCCTAAGAAATTGCAGTTACAAATGCATAATTTGCAATGTAAACATTTCGATTTCATTGCCATGATGTGCATATTTATTTATGTTTATATCTCCATGTGGCTCACGACTAAAGCCCAATAGGCTCGTCCGTCTATCCACGGCGGAGCTGCGCTCGAAATAAATATGTATGGTACGCCTTGTTCGCCTTAAATTGGATTATGCTAATACTAATAATCCTTGCTAACCTATTCACATGGGCGCACAGACACGGGCGGAGAACTTGATCATTCGCGCGCCTTTCGTCCTCGTGCATCGCCAACAAGCGGCCAACAAGAGGAATGTCCGTTCGGTGTCGTTTAGTTTAGTTGCCCAACATGTCTTCAGCGACTGCGGAACTATGGGATAAACGTACCTACATTCAGACGTGTTCTGTTCGCTGGGGCTTAAGCAAACGCAAATAACATCGATTATACGCTATTTACATAAATAATCAGTATGAACGTGTAAATTCTACAATGTATGTGTCAATTTATATCTGGTCAGATTTAATAAAATCATTAAAATTATTTAGAGATTATTTCCAACAGTCCTATCCTAATTATCCTAGGTCACAACTGTAAGCCAATTTGATCCTGGATTATTTCTAATATTTCACAACTTATATAAATTTGCAGATTGTTGTAGAATGATGTACTTTTAAAATTTTCAAAAATCAGCAAGTATTTGGAGTTCCTGAGGAGCTACTAATTTTTTACTTTTACCTGCATTATCCTGGAAATTTTCTACATTTCTTTCGCGGTTCTTGCAAAAATTTCGATAAACATTCCTAAGGACTTAAACTTCTTTTATGCAACAAATTGTAGACAAGTAAAAATTTCATAAATTCAATATTTCAATAACGCCTCTGAATGAAGTTATAAACATCGAGTTTAACGATGGTTTAACCTTTAATTGACCGTAAAAGTAATTGATTTAATTGCTCCACATTGAGCGCCTTGCATTTCGCACTTTCATAATTAAATTGAGCGAAAAACGAACGAGCAAAAGGTTAATCAGCTAATATTTCATACTTACAACAATAGATTATAATTAAACATAATGTATTAATGATTATTGCTCGTTTCGTAATTAGCATACGCGTTTATGGTTAACAGCTTAATAATGAATATATTCCTGCATGCTTATTATTGCACATACACTCCCCATGATGCAATTTAAACATGCGCGCGCACAAGAACCGCCATGTTTTTTGTCACATTTTGTAAGTGATATCCCAACAATATGAAATGAATTTCCGGCCGACTGACCAATAAATTCGAAGATTTGAAGGTGGTCCGTCATAAATTCGTATCAATGCCACTCTTCTAATCCCATAAAAACGTGCGAGCAATGATATAATAAGGATTATGTTCGGTTTCAAACGCTGGTGGATTTTTCGACCGAACAGAGAGCAAAGCAGCCTAGCAACGCTATGAACAATGCACCGTGCGCAGACGGTCACCGCTTCCTTTTTCTTCGTCTTGTTGTTGTTCCTCGAGTTCAGCACGGCCCCAGCCGCACACACAAGAAGCGTACAAGAAGTGCGCACGTCCTCGTAGAGCATACAGTTAATGTGTTGGCCTCAGCTGCAGCTAGAGAACACATTATATGATATGCAATGCCATAATATTCCATTCCAGCATCCAGCACCATCGTCGTCGTCGTCGTCGTCTTCAGCAAGGGCTCGCGCCTCGTCCTCCGACCATACCTGTTCTTCATTCTTCGCGTGCGCGCTGGTGCGGCCGCCGCATTCGCCGGATCATATTACATATGGAATGGCGTATTACAGAATGGTGAGCTGGTCTGTCGTTTCGTTTCATTTCGTTTTACACGCGCACACATTGTTCGAGCCCATACAGGAGTTGCTCGTGCTGCAGCTCTTCGTCCTGATCGGCAAACGCGTTCAGGAAACTGAGCCTGGATCAGCGACATGGGGGATGTGGTCAGAGTGTATGGTGTGCGTTTTGTTCGCGGTGGAAAAATGGAATATGACACCGACATTCTTCTACCACCATCAAGTCATCATCCATTGCAGGCTCGCTGAAGAAGGCGCGCAAAAGAGGAGAAGGATAAACGATTCGTTCGCAGGCTGGATGCTATGCAAATGTGCAAATGTGCCTACTTTTCAACCTATATTCGCGACTTGATTTCACTGTTGTGTCGCGCTCATGCTAGAATTATAATAAATTATAATAACCACGTGCCTCTTTAGTCATGTTTAATATCCAACTAATACTCATGTATGGACTTCTCAGTTGGGTTTTGTTTTCTGCCTCGTTTTTCTTGAATGTGAGCCAATGTGAATACCTAGTTTGAAATATTCTTGGGAGAAATGCGGAGATTTGAAAAAAGTTTCAAAAAGTTTGGTAAGAATTGCTTGAACTGTTTCGGTGAAAATCTAGCACAAACTTTGTTATATACCTTATATTAACTATAACAATTAATCATTGTTAAACAAACCGATAAAATAACTTGAAAATCTGGATATTTATTGATAATTATATAATAAACAAATGGTGAAAATTTGAAAACAATCGGACCGGTGGTTTTTGAGATATTAACAAAAATGTATTGAGATATTCAACGCTGTTTATCTGCCGCCCCCGGACAGTTTTCTCTCTGCCGCCCCCGCTACAGTATCTTCGTCAAGATATCATAGTATATTCAAACTTGGATGAAAATCAATCGAATTGATCTACTAGTTTTAGGTATTTTTCCACTTTGCTTGCGGTAAACAGCCGCCCCCAACCGTTTTTGGATTTGCCGCCTCCAAAATCTGAATCTCCGTCTATCTGTTAGTCTATGTGCCAAATTTGATGAAAATCGGTCGAGCCGTTCTCGAGATATTAAATAAAATGTAAAGACTAAACTGAATTGCCCTATCGTTGCTCAGGAAGTGTATTTTAAACTTAACAACACCAATGTAAATCAAATGGGAGCCGCCATCATGAATTTTCCGAGGGCATGTTTCCGGTTTGAATCCCCATGTAAATTTCCATAAGACACTCTTTTGATCATAACTCGAAAACTACTGGACCGATTTTCATGATTAAAAAAGCAAATGAAAGGTGAAATGTTTATCTTTCGATATATGTTCTTGAATTTTTAAAATATTCCATAGACAATTAACAATGCAAAAGTAGAAATGGTTTTATTGAAAATTGAATATCTTTGAAACTATATGAGATACCAGGTTCGTTTTTGAAAATTTCGAAAGTTAAAGAGTTGTACTTTCATACTATGGTTCTTAGACCTTAAATTTTTCAAAAGAATTAGTTGAATTGTAGTAATGAAATAGACACTATGTTTTCTTATCTACTACTTTTGAAAACACATTCCATGTTTTTTGCCTATTGTTAACTTGCCTCACAGTTTTTATCCTTTTTGTGGCTGTGAGGATAATGCAATTCTGCATTGCGCGAAATCGCCTGCATTTGATAAACTCTTCGCATACATTCGGAAATGCAATTTGGAAGCTTCGGATTGTTTGATGTAGTGCCGGCCCGCGTCTGAACAAATAGATTTAATTCAAAATCCAATTTAACATTTATTACTTTCATAAATTAACTTCATAACTCGCATTCGTTATACATGTGATAAAATAACACACCGGCCGCGGACAGCGACAGACAGACAGGCCAACCAGACACAATAAGCAAGCAACAAGAAGAAGAAGTCGCGAATGGCGGTCGTTCTTGAGTCCTTGCAAGAAGAAGAAACAACTCGGGCGCAAGTTAAACGCTCGCACAATTCGTGCGTTTCAAGCAAGAAAAGACAAGTGTACAATTGAAAAACACTTAATTAATGTTAAAACTGAATTTACCTCACTCCCATTCCGGATGACATCGAAAATTCTTAATGTTGGAAATGTAATTAATTTCATTTACCTTCAAAGAGTCAACAACGTTATAAATATAATCAATTATCAGCGTTTTCTATCAGCCTTGGAGAATTCGGCTATGACTTATCCAGCGCATATCAGCGTCTCATATATTCGCCTTTTCCACGCGGAGCTTTTTTAATTAAAAAAGAAACAAAGCGTCGAAACTCTCTCGCGAGAGAGTGTGCCCGGCTAGAAATTTACGAGTGGCCAGTCGCTCCTTCATTTGGGCCGCTTCCATGAAAACTTCCTCGCTGGCTTTTAGTCAAATATTTTAAGTTCGTTAGCGTATGCAACATTTGTTATACGTTATGTACAATGCCGGGCAGAAATACGACCGCGAAGGGGAAGCGCACAACTTCTTCGTATGGGGAAAAAAACGACGACGACGATGCGACCGACTGATAAGGATGTGCTATAATGATCACTACTTGTTTGCCGCTTTGCTTTTTAGTTAAAGCACGACTTTTTAAATTTTGGTACCTCATACCATGCCGCGCCGCGCCAGACCCGACTGATAGACATCTTTTCTCTTGGGTCGTCCTTTCGTCGTTTTCGTCTTGTTTTGACCCACAGTTGCACCTAAACATAACTTGTATAACATTTCATGTCTCCAATGGACAAACAAGACTCGGTAAACTTCTGCTCTGGATATCAACAATACTGATTAGAAAAATGTCTTCAATTATTTTTGATTTGTAGGCTTCTTTCTAGATTGTGCTCAAAACTTTCTTTCAGAAAATGATTTTAAACTGAATTATGTGAGAATTGATCCAGGATAACTATAGCTTACAAGGATAACTAAAAATAGATATACAAAGTTAACAATATTTCTTCAATTCAGGCCTTAATTTCAGTTCAATTTAATTTTCAGGATATCTTTGGTAAGACACAAAGAGAACAATGAATTCTTGAAATGTTATTAAACTTTGAGATTCTGTAACTGTGTGGCAATGGCCCCTGACTGATTATTTAAATTACAAACACATTAAACGAATGAAAATTAATCATATAATTCATAACTATCCAAATAAACTACTGACAGATTGGCATTATAATAATAAATAATTTATTTAAATCGTATGACAGCAAAACAACAATACGAAGGCAAAACGCGACCCAGCCAGATTCGTTATGAATTTGGTCTCTTTCTTGCAACACCCGGCAATTTCTGCTCTCTATCGGCGGCCAAATAAAAAATGAAGAAAATTTAGAAGTTATCCTTGTCATTATGGTACGCTTGGACGTGTACGGCCATAGAGAGGCACATAAATAAATACGAAATGACAGAAAATTAAGGCGAACAATTCATACGCGTACATTCCTCGGGTAATAATTCATTTTTTCCCTCCTTCGTGAAGAGCTCGCGATGTGTGTGCATCACTGCAATCGTATTCACGTAGGCGACATCGGCATCGACTGCGACCATCGCATCGCGTGGAATGATTAAATATATAAGTACGATTTTTAATATAAAATAATCACGGAAAAACGTTTGTCTCCTGCAACGTCCGATACAAGCTAATGATATGAAATCGTTTAAGATTTTAATTTATTTGAGCAGAGCGCGCACGTATTGCGCAATAAATAATCTTATTTATAATTAGTTGGCAAGTTATTAAGTCATTAATCAGCATCCACAGTGGCATGCCATGGTGAAACAACAAGAAACGCACAGAAAAGAAAATCGACCGGCAATCTACGATTTATTATCGGCGAACGTGGACGACAACAGTGGACAGGTCCCAAGAAGAGCAGATGACTTAAAAAACCAAAAAAATATGGTCGAAGCCTTGCGAGCATGCAAGGGGAGAAGACACAAGTGTCGTTGATATAAATCATTTCAAAAATTAAATTTCTGGTGGATGCATATGCTCGTACCTCATTAACACGATCATAATCAGCCGAAAATTTATACTCGAATCATGCATTGGAATTTTTATTTCCACCCAAAATTTCATTAGAAATTATACATTTACATAAAATTAAAATTCCCACTTAAAAATCCACTTGAAAAATATTTTTTGTGATTAAATCAAAGTAACATAAGTTAATTACCAAATCAAGCAGTTAATTTGAATTAAGTGTGCCCCATGACAAATCGAATTGCATTAAATATTGCCCCAATGCGAAATCCCTCATAAATTATTCATGAATCAGCTAATGCAATCTAATTGTAACATTAATCGTTAATCGATAAAAGGATAAATGCACTTTCTATTTTTTTTTGTATATTTACACACAGATTGAATGTTTATACTGTTTATGTTTTTTTCGATCAAAATGTACATTTCCGGTGACATTTAAATATTGATTTGAAATCGATTTTGAGCATTAACCCAAATAGATTGAGAATCGATTAAAAACAGTGTTTTAAAAATAAACCGCCGAAATAATCAAGGACATTTCTTATAGGAATGCAATTCACATGAGAAGGTGTGCACATTTCGTATTCTGCAAGTGTTTTTCTTCGTGGTGAGACGAATGCGCGCGCGTTTTCGCACTGCGAACGCTCTCGATGCGAAGATACCGCGAAGAAGTACAACGAAAGCGCATTAAGTGCGAAATCCAACACAGGATGACACAATCTACACAGTGATACCTCGATTCCTGCTTCAAGGATAAGTTTGGGAACTCTTAGAGGGAAATATTAGTTCTTGTTCAATTTCAAAAATTGTTTGCACATCACCTGAGAAAAATACTAATTGAAATAAGCCAAGAGAAAGTTCATCCATCAAATGAGAACTCTATGGCTTAAACCCATATATTGCCCGTCCAAGTGGGTAATCATTGTTGGATCTGTCGAATCAGTCGGACATTCGTTCCGATAATAAGATCGTTTTCAGCTCGATTAGTTCAGCGCGCGCGCGCACACGATCCTTCAGCGTTGCGAGGAGTTGAGAGAATTGAGGAGCGCATGGAAACGCTGGTGAAACTCATAAAAATTTATGGTTCAATTACACACGAAACGAAGAAAAAAAGAAACGGCGCAACCGTAATTGGTGCTTAACGCTTAATAATTGCATTTCATATAAAAGCGAGCCAACGAATCAGCGACAACATTCGTCTGCGAAACGGGGCGTGCGCAATTGTTTCATCGGACTCGTATTTCATTTATCGACAGTATTAGCGTGGTGATTACGGCCGCTATTAATTAGCAACGTTGACAATGCTAATTAAATCGCGGGGAAAAAGCAGCGACTAGAAAGTCGTGTGCCTAAAGCTCAAACCATTGATTAGCAACTAATTCCGTCGAATGCTTGGAGTTATGCAATTTTTCCGAATTATTATTAATGTTAATTGCCCATAAAAGTTAAACTATGTAATTTTCCTGCCTGGCGCTCTTTCGTATGAGACTGGTATTTGCAGATTGCAACGTGGAAATCGCTTTTTATGCCTGCCGATTGCGAAATCAATGCATAAAAAACAAATTCGCTGATTAATTAATCTTAATTGACTAATTTGCAATAAATTACATGGGATAATGCAAAAAGCAGTCGCTTATTAATAAATTACAATTCATTATCATTGCTAATTGCTTGTAATCTGTGATGAAATGCAAGAAATCCTACCTTAGTTTTTGTCGTCCTCGATGGTCCACTACCCCCGACGAGGATGGCGTAGACTTCGACCTCGTAAAAATCCAATCCAATTTCTCGATCGAGCTCAACGGCCGTTGAGAGCACTCCCAATTTCGTGTCGATGTCAAAAAGTCTGTCCACTTGCTGCCCATTACTGGTCACATTCGTCACATAATACTCAACGCTAGCACCACTCTGATTGATCGAGCCATCAGCAACCGCACGCACCGTCAGGATACTCGTCCCGATGGGTTCGTTCTCGTAGATGTCGCCACTGAAGGTGTCCGTTTGGAAGATGGGTCCTCGTGCAGTAGCTCCTTTAAGGACCTCCGTGATGATGGTCACGTAGGCATCCGTCGACTTCCGCTCTGACTGCACCGCCTCATCAGTCGCCCTCACGGATAGTTTGTATCGGGCTTCCGGGTTGAGGAGTGGTCGCTTCAGGGTGAGCGCCCCGGAGCTGCGATGCAACCGGAAGAGATCCGTATTGCCGCTGGTCAGCTCGTAGGTGACCAGCCCGTTGGTGCTCGAGTCGAGGTCGCGCGCGAAGATGTGCATGATGAAGTTGTCAGCATTGTCCGCGCGCGGATTGAAGTTGGCGTTGCGCGGCAGCAGCACCGCGGCGTTCATCGAGACGAAGACGGGCGCGTTATCGTTGACGTCTTCGACGATGACCGTCACCAATTTCTCGGCGGAGAGCCGGTGGGCAGCGGGCAGGGCTGCGTCGGTGGCGACGACCGTCAATCGGAACGTATCAATTTGCTCGCGGTCGATCGGCAGCAGCGTATGAATGACACCGGTTTGCGGATTGATGGCGAAGTGTCGGCGCTCGTTCGCCGGCTCCTGCTTGGCGATGGCGTATGTCACCTTGCCGTTGATGCCTGCGTCCGGGTCTTCGGCGGTGACGGTGACAATTGGTGTGTGCACACGTATGCCTTCACGGATCTGTCGGACAATGGCTGTGTTGGGGAAACTGGGTGGGTTGTCATTAGAGTCCAGGACATGGATGGTCTGAGTGATGGTCGTGGTCAACCGAGGGTGGCCATTATCAGCTGCTGTAATGTTCAGATGGTACACGTTCAACTCTTCGTAATCTAGAGCCTTGTGCAGATAGAGCACCCCAGTGAGGGCATCAATGTGAAAGGTATCCTTACGATTCCCCACTGTGATCGAATAAGAGATCTCGCTATTGATTCCTAAATCTGCATCATGAGCCTTGAACCTTCCCAACTCACTATTCACCTGCGTAGTCTCATCTACAGAAATATTCATCATCGATGAGGTGTCATCAAACACTGGGGGATGGTCATTTTCGTCTTGTACCTCTACTAGGACAGTAGTCTCTGTAGTAAGCTGGTTTACCAACGCGGCATCTCTTGCTACCACTGTCAGTGTATATTTATCTTTGCGCTCCCTATCCAGGGTACCTCCAAGAACTATCTGCCCGGTAGCTTCATCAATGTCGAAGGTCCCATAGGAATTCCCATGGCTGATCTCATAGAAGACATCCCCATTCAAGCCCTCATCAGCATCACTTGCGTACAACCTTATAACTGGTGTTCCTATCTGAGCACCTTCACTTATAGAGACCTTGTAGGGAGTCCTCAGAAACTTTGGAGCATTATCATTAACATCAGTGACATACACATTCACCTTGACCTTATCTTTCAACCGTGGAGTCCCATTATCAGTTACTGTTGCTTCAAAAGCCAGGAAGTTCTTACCAATGGAAGCGACAAGTTCTTCCCGGTCAAAGATATGTTGGGTTCGAATGAAGCCATTTTTGGGGTCTACCAAAAAGTCTGATTGTTGGGCATCACTCAAGGAGAATATCAGCTCTGCGTTGCGTCCCATATCTTTATCTGTGGCAGTCAATTTGCCAACGAAGGAATCTGGAGGTTCATTCTCCATGATATTGAAGGTAAATGTCATATTGGTAAACTGTGGGGCATTGTCATTTTCATCAATTATATGGATAACTACAGGTACCACACTGAACCTTGCCGGGTTTCCTAAATCTGTTGCAGTTACAGATAACGAATAGTAATCTTTATCTTCTCGGTCCAAGGGACTTCGTACATAGAGTAACCCATCCGGAAATACTCCAAATTTACCTTCGGTATTGCCTTCCGAAATTGAATATGTGATATGCCCATTGACCCCGTGATCCTCATCTGTAGCAGATAGTGCAAAGAACCTCTTATTCACTGGTGTCGATTCCAGGAGTGAGGTCTCATATGAGGTATGGTCAAATATAGGAGTATGGTCATTGACATCCTCGATTTGGACCCGTACAGTATGTTTAGAGCTTAATCTCCAAGGAGGTTCACCTCCATCAGTGGCAGTAACATCAATATGTAAAATGGTACCTGGTTCTGTAGCGATTGGTTTATTCAAGTAGATCACACCAGTAGCTTCATTAATTTTGAACTGGTCATCAGGGTTATAGCTCAAGTTATAGGTTATTCGACTATTTATCCCAGCATCTGAGTCCCGAGCCCTCGCCAAGTACACCTCTTGACCCACGGCCGCATTCTCCAATAATTTAACATCTTCACGTTCCCGAACAAATATCGGTTTGTTGTCATTGAGATCAAGAATGGAAATAGTCACAGAAGTCTTACCATACGACAGACCCACTCTGGCAACCACCGTGAGGGTATACTGGATTTGTTGCTCCCGGTCGATTTTGTTCGCTGTGCTTATACGTCCAGAGTACTCATCAATTCTGAAGTTATGTTTTGGATCACCATAAGATATATAATAACTGACACTGTCTGCAGCACGCACTTGCACCTTGCCCACATCCCGTCCAATCTTAGTAGGCTTCTCGCCATGGTCCTCAACTATCTGGAACTCGTATCCTGAATAGCTGTCAAAGTGCAGCTCCTCTACGTATGATTCCTTGATGAGTTCAACGATGGCTTCTTCATTAGCAGTGTGATCCCCATGATCCCGAGCGCTGATCTTAAGCCTATAGAAAGGCTTCTGACTGTTTCGAAGGTTACCCTTAATTGTTACAGCCCCCGTCCATTCATCAACCACGAAAAGTCCTTCTCCACCATTTTCAAGTCGATAGGTAACCATAGCATTCTCACCTTCATCAGCATCAGTTGCTGTGACATTTGTTATCACAGTACCACTGGGTATTGTATCAGGCACTATTATGAAGTATTTCTGAGGGTAGAAAACTGGGTTATTGTCGTTGACGTCAAGGACCTCTAAATGGACAGTCGCCGTGGAAGATTGTGGAGGTACTCCTTGATCTCTTGCAATGACAGTGATCTCATACAAGGAGATCTTCTCCCTATCTAGTTTGGTTTTAGTGGTTAGCTGACCAGTCAACCCATCAAGGCTGAAGGTATCTGGGTATTTCTGAGTAACCATATCATGTAAACTGTAGGTGACACTGCCATTAGTTCCTTGATCATGATCAGCTGCAGTTAACATAGCGACCAATGTTTTTGCAGGAGTGTTCTCTGATAGGGACACATTGATATTACTCTGTGAAAATTTGGGTGCTTCGTCATTCTCATCAAGGATAGTCACCTTCAACTGGGTGTAAGCCCATTTTGGGTTAGGGCCACCATCACGTGCAGATATATTGAGTTCAACACTACCCTGAATCTCTCTATCCAGAGATGTTTTCGTCACTATCAATCCAGACTTGGAATCGATATCAAACCATTGGTTATCGTTACCTGAGACAAAGGCGTAGTAAATTTGAGAATTCACTCCTGAATCCTCATCTGTGGCTGTAATACCCGCAGCATAGGTACCTGGAGGTGATAATTCACTGAGCACAGCTGAATATTCAGACTTTTCAAAGACGGGTTCATGATCATTGACATCATTCACATGGATGATAAGAAAGGCGGTTGCGGTACGAGCTGGTGTGCCCCTATCAGTCGCAACGACCGTTAAATTATATTTGCTGATCTCTTCGCGATCCAAGATGCCATTCACACGCACCATATCGAAGCTGGGCGTGGAGTCCAAGCGAAAATGATTCAATTCGTTCCCGGAAACAATCCGCAAACTAGTTTCGCCGTTAGGCCCTTCGTCAACGTCGACCACGGAAACCGCAGCCACGACCGAACCGTTAATTGCGTTCTCATCGACGGTAGCAAATCCAGCTGTCGACGGAAAATAGCGAAACTCTATTTCGGGATCATGATCGTTGGCATCCACCAGGTTTACGGTAACATAGGTGCGACCGTCCTGTCGTGGCATACCATGGTCCCTGGCAAAGACAGTAAACACACAACTCTTCGGACAGTTGTGCGCTGAAGACTTCGTATGGGTGCAGCTTTGTTGCGGACACTCCAGAAATTCTGTTGTTGTGATGGTCCCGGTTTCGGGATCAACCGAGAATTGACGTTCGCTTTCCGAGAGATAGTAAGTTATCTTAGAATTGTCCCCTAGATCATTATCAGTAGCCATTACCTGTAGCACCAGGGTACCTGGAGGTACACTCTCGTTCAAAGAAACGATGTAATCACTATGGTCGAAGATGGGTGGGTTATCATTAACATCCAATATGGTCACGTTCACCTGAAGGTATCCGTATCTGGCTGGAGTACCACCATCTTTGGCTGAAATGTTCAGTAAATAAAATCCCTGAGTTTCCCGATCCAGTTTCCCGGTGGTCTCCAGGTGAAGATACGAGGTTTCACCGGTCGGGTTCGCTGTAACCACCAACTTGAACTTGTTATCCTTGTTTCCCGCAATGATGCGGTAATCGTTGGACACCACATTGACACCAATGTCTCTATCGGTGGCTGCATCCAGCAACAGCCTTGTACCGGACGCTGCACTCTCTGAAAATGATACAGCAATGACGGGTTCCGGAAATTCGGGCGCGTTATCGTTGATATCAACCACAATGATGCGCACTTCAATCGGGTAGGTTGGTTGACTCGAGAGCACCACCAGGTCGAAACGATCCGCCTTGAGGGCTTCCCGATCAAGGACGACATTCGTTTTGATCTCACCAGTTTCAGCATTCAACGTGAACTCCACAGGGGGCTCGTTGAACCTGTAGGTAAACTCGGGTTTGATGGGTATGCGACCCACCGAGGTACCTCTTGGTTGACCTTCTAGCACTTCTAGCGTTATCCGTGTATCTACAGCCCTTGACTGCATCTGCGCCTCGGTGGTAGATCTCTTCCTACCGGGACCAGGTCCTGGACCTTGCGCCCCGACAACAATGAGGGTCCCAATTAGCAACCAAAACGTGGGACGTAACTCCATGATTTTTAGCTTCCTTTCGCAGTGACTTGAGGATATCTCCCCGAGATGTATCATTCACGCATTTCGGATGCTAGGTCCACGTGGGATTCAACATGGTCAACTAGGAAGACATCCTTTTCGTTACCGTGGCTCGATCTTCGCTGAATTTTTTGATGACACGTGTGTGTTAGAAGATGATGATGGTAGCCGAGCCGACGATGCGTTCTAACATTCCACAGACCCCTTTCGCCCCGTGCTGGCCAGATGAACTCGTCCAGCCTCTGGAGATGTGCCGTCAGTCCAGCTCTCTTCAGCGTATTGAGGTCATGTCGTCGTCCTGCTCAGACTGGTATGCGGCAATATGGCCGGCTGGTATTATACACTTGATACTTCTTCGTCTCTTGGCCTCACCACTACCAGCACCCAGCGCGACTACTCTTCGCTGTACGTACGCCACACGACTTCGCTGGGCTGTTGCTGCTGGCTGCTTCTTCTCTAGCACGGCCTGAGTTACCTGTTCCTCTCACACCGTGCACTGCCTCGATACATCCAATCCTCCTATTCTATTCACGCGACGAAGGCGAAAAACGAGCTTTCCAAACTCACAACCAAAAATCTAATGGGATAGCACCTAAGTAACAACACTCTTCCGGACGGGCAGTATCGCAGTATCATACAATGCAGCGCACTTAAGGTATCCTTGAAGGATCAGGGTCACTAGGAATCGCACCACCAGTTTGAACGTATACGACTCCAGAGTGAAGGCTCGGCAGCGCAATGTTTTCTCGCCGTTTTGTCCAAAGATGACTTAAGTCAGCGATTCAACACACTGAGCGCCAGGACACGCACGCACGAACGGTAGACGTAGGTGACTTAACTCGCACCGCGCGCGATTCACTACTGAGACGCGATTCTTCGCCAAGATATTTACCTGGCTGGGAGGAGCCTTCCTCCAACAGCGGACGCATTGACTAGAGAAGAACGCAGCGTCGTCCGTCCGGCCGCAGAGGAAGGTGCCCGGACTCGGCTTAAGTCGGTTCGGCGCGATCGGCTAAGAGCACCAGGTCCCAGTGTGCATGCATGTGGATGTGATCAGTCAGAAACATACCTAACGCGACTTAGCGAGCTGACCATCTATCTACCTGTTTTCCCATTGCATTTCAATTTACGTTTGGGGGCTTACTGGCTGGATGGGCTCGTTCGCTGGTGCGCTTCAAAGTCTAAACATAAACAATATTTATGACGATGTCAGATGGACCAGCTCTCGATCGTAAATCTATTCCGCGTACATTTTTCTTGTCCATTTCCTTTTGTTTGGGGGCTTTCTCGTCTTGGTCACCCTGAACGTCCCCAAATCTTCTTCGGGGGCGAGCCATCTCACACTTTCCTCCAAGGAAGTGGATTAGCGCGTTTGATTGGAAAATGTAACTGCAATATGCGTAACGGAAGCCATAAACGTTTACGGTACGCATTAATTCGGTGCAGTTAATTTTCCAATTGGACTTGTTGCGAACGCTCCAGCAATAGGTCTAATAATTCCGCGAATTTCATCGCCAAAATGAGGGAACACGACCTACGACAATGTGAAATGCGAGCGTGCAGAAGCACACTACGCACTAACACTCGCAGCCGGCAGGCAAGTTAGAGGTGCGCATTTGCTCTGCTTCTTTCTTGCGCACTGCGCTCGAGTTGACTCATTGCGTGGCAATACGGCAGTCGATATAATCTGGCAAATAAAAACATAATCGCTATGAAATTGCAATTATACACAAAACGAATACTCTCGATATTAATGCAGGCGCGCCGAGCAATGTGCGTTCGCTCTCGGAGCGCACTTTGATTAACTCTCCTCCATTGTTTGTAAGTTTCTTCATTAGATGGCCATCTTGGACGTTTAATACGTTAGTTGGGTGGTTCGTACGAAGAATTCCGTAATTAAATTTAAACGTACAAGACATTCCAATTTTTTATGGTTGGAATTTTTTGCTGATTAGAATCACTGATTTTCTAATGGTTTGGATGGTTTTGGTAAATGTTGGATGTCACAAAGAACCGAAGATCTTCTCAGGTAAAGCCTTGCGGGTCCAAACGCTTCTTCGGAAATGTAACGTTTAGGTCAGGTGTGGTCAACGTGGTAGCATTTCTTTCTAATTATAACCATGAAAAGTCGTTGACGCTTTTCGAAGACAAATGACCAAATGACTCCTTCGAGAAAACACAGCAACAATTTCCCGTTAAATTATATAATTAGTTAATAGCCTAACGATGATCACTATTATCAAATATTTCTAATTCGGATAAATATATCAAGAAGTTTCACTAATTAAAACCCTTCATAATCCTGCAAAAGAATTTCTGATTATTGCAGAAATCTTTTGGTCCTTAAAGCAATGTCTGGTTGAATTGGACATGGCAATGCTTCAGAAAGCCCAAAAACAAATTCGAATATGATTTGGAGTGTAATAATTTAAATATTACACGAAAACTTGTCGGAGAGCATCGAGCGGTAATTTGTCATTGCCTATTCGATAAATAAAATCCCAGCCGAAACTTTTCTCGGCTCTGTGCCGCATTTGCCCCTCGTTGGCATCAGCATACGTGTGTGTATTTTGTTGAAGCGATGCAGCATGTTAGTTGAAATAACATTGGCGTGTATAATTTGGTGCTGCATTAATAATGGATGATTACCGATGGGGTGCCAGCAGAAGAAGCGCGCACCAGGACGCGGTGCACGGCGCGGGGTTACTAGCTCAAATGTACTCGTACGGATGTGTGTAAGCAGACGAAGAGATATATTGACGCACGTTGGGCATCCCAAATTGCCCGACAGGGTTGTTCGAACACGCCGATTCCTCGATATTTCGATGCTCGCGCGCGCGGAGACTCTATGCGCGCACAAGCGACGAACCCAGGGCGAATCGAGCCGGTTTCAACCAGCGGGTGTTCGACTCCTTCGTGCGCAGCATTTTCGACAAACAACTCACCAGAGCGCACATTTTCGGGTGAATCGAAGTCGATTTTGATACCAAAACTCGAATATCGAACAAAGGAAATCAGCCACCGATTGATTAATTAAAGAAGTTATGACGAGAACAAATAAGCAGTTATGGGATGAAATTAAGCCGAATGGAATGATCCAACGAGTCGATATGATACGAACAGCAGCAACGGCAGCGCATCAAACATTATGCATTCATAATGAATTAAAAACAATGGACGCGTATTTCGCTACGAGCGCTTGATTGGTGCCCTTATCTTGTGCGCTCTCTTCGTCGGATGGAGGCTCGCATATAAAATGCTAATCCAGCTTTCCACATAATGAAAAAATACGCACTCTTGCTCGGCTGGCATTGGCGCGCGCGCGTAGAGAAATAAAATGCGCCGACATTATTCATACACATAAATGAGGCAATGACCAAACCAAGTACAGCGTGAGTGATGTTGTACGCGCCCGGCTGATGCAGCCGCTTGATGGTAGTTGTATATTTGAAAATTATTCCATCTTATTATATCATAAATCTTTTTGCCTATGGCTGCTTGATGTGCTTGAATATTTTCTTCTGCGGTGCGCGCGCGTTGCTGCCTCGACTCTGGCCACAACTGCCAGCAACTGCTGCTCCTTCGGCGCTGCAAGCACCAAACAGCAAGCACCGACCAGCCAGACATCCAGAGAGAAGTTTCATACCAAACATACCAAACCTACGAAATTGGAAGCTTGATGAACGTGCGATTGTGATCAGTTTTTATCGCGACGCTGGAAAAAATAAATTCAAGGAGATGGATAGTGGATAATTACGTATTTTTAAATAATTTTTTTTCACTTGCTTCGGTTGCACGTTGCCGTTATTGTGTTATGTCTTGCCAACATACCTATTGATTAATAACCACTCACATAATATCAGGAGTAAAATGTGTTTCTGAGTCTCGCAGAAATTTGGGATCATGACCAATGTTATTTTTTCATCAAAATACTATAAATGCCGTTTGAATCATCAAAATCGGTTCAGTAGTTTCGGAGATATGAAAATTTCTGAAAACTCGAGCGATTTTAAGAATTTCATATGGTTTTTATCGCTATAAACTTTTTTTTCGAATTTTTTCTTCGAACGCGATTTCTGCTCTTCCCATGACCAAAAGGGCATGAACCCATATATTTTTGGAAAGTACTCATCAAGACCTACAATTTGGTTCCAACTTTAGTTTATTTGGTACAACCGTTTAAAAGCTGCACGCAGTTAAAGACGCGAAAAAAAGCGAAAATTTTGCATTTTTAGGACCCCATTTTTCTAGTTCGGGTATTTCCAGGCCCCGCAGGGTTTTGGGACCAGGACAAATATTATTTTTTCGTCAAAATACTATAAATGCCGTTTGAATCATCGAAATCGGTCCAGTAGTTTCGGAGATATGAAAATTTTTGAAAACTCGAGCGATTTTACGAATTTCATATCGTTTTTATCGCTACAAACTTTGTTTTCGAATTTTTTCTTCGAATACGATTTCTGCTCTTCCCATGACCAAAAGGGCATGAACCCATACATTTTTGGAAAGTACTCATCAAGACCTACAATTTGGGTCCAGATTTAGTTTAATCGGACCAACCGTTTAAAAGTTATACGCATTTAAAGAACGAAAAAAAAGCGAAAATTTTGCATTTTTAGAACCTCATTTTTCAGGTTCGGCTATTTCCGGTTGCCGCAGAGATTTGGGACCATGACGAATGTTATTTTTTCGTCAAAATATACAAAATGCCCTTTGAATCACGGATAGGGAGAGAGTGGTGTAGGGGATAGGGGGTTGGTTGGAGTGTAGATCTAGGTGGTGGATGTATTATTAAATGTTATTTTTTCGTCAAAATATACAAAATGCCCTTTGAATCACGAAAATCGAACCAGTAGTTTCGGAGATATGAAAATTTTTGAAACCTCGATCGATTTTAAGAATTTCATATCGTCTTTATCGCTACAAACTTTTTTTTACAATTTTTACTTCGAATGCGATTTCTGCTATGCCCATTGCCAAAAGGGCATGAACCCATAGATTTTTGGAAAGTACTCATCAAGACTTACAAATCATTTCTAACTTTTGCTTAATTGGTGAAATCGTTTAGAATTTATACGCAGTTAAGGAAGCGGAAATAAGCGAAAATTTCGCATTTTTTAACCCTAATTTTCGGGTATGTTTGGGTTCCCTAAACTACACAGGAGTAAAAGTGAAGATCCATGATCTTGAAAACCTTCATTCGCACCTTAATGCCCATAAATTATTTGCTTGTCTGCCTCTTCTGGTCCACGTTTCTATGCGTAACTGTTGCTCAAGTGATTTTTTGCTTCCAGGCCGACTTCTTTTATTCATCCACTATCCATTTATTACACGCTTCAGCTGGTTGCCATGGTGATGGGGGCGGCAAGCAGCCCCTCATCGCCTTTAAGCACAAAAGCTGCGGTTTCCGCACGGAAATGGCAAATGGAAGAACGAGCGAGAGAACTCTGCAGCGATTACAGCAGGCAATCAAAATTGAAAGCACTACTACCATCGCCTCATCTGCGAACTGGGGCAACAGGCTGCCACCGTCAGCCGCCCCCGCACTTCCATGGGGCACTTCAACACGATGATACGATGATGGAGTGATAAAATATGATTTGGTGGCCTTTGGAGTGCGCTGGATCGTGTCACAAATTCTCTTGATAAGTGAATGAATATGTTGGGATAGGATCTGATGATATTCGTCATTTATCATGTTTCTCAATTAATTTTCTAGTTCAATAATTCAATTATTTAGTTGTTGATACATCAGAAATTTTCTGATTGTATTTTCTGATGTGTTGATTTTTTGAAAATTTCTTATTTCGTAATTTTTAAAAACAGAAATTTCAAATTTGATATAAGAGATTATCTCATGTGTGGATTATTAGAATAAGAATTTTCTTGAGACATTCCTTGATGTTATTTTCAATATTTCAACTCAATAAACTCAATTCCAATGGGACAACAACAACAACATTTTGCGTCCGTTTAAAACTTGTTTTACATGTTAACCATCAAAATCAAGCCAAAAATCTTCTCATTAAGCCAGAACCACATCTACAAGGAATTCCCCAATGATATTAATCATATCAACTCTCAGAAATGTTGCTTCCATAGAATTGTACTGATAAGTTGAATAATCCAACAAAAACACTTCCAATTCTGACGTAGACTTACAAGCAATTAAACCACTTTTATTGTAAATTCCCATTTACAAACCAATGACAGTGCAACAATTACAACAAAATGTTGTAACCATCGAATGCCCACATTTAACTTTCAAGTTTTACCTACAAATTCATATTGTACGCGTCTTAACTTTAAACAACTTAACTATAAAAAATTGCATTGTCAAATAATTATTGCAATCATGTGACACAAAGTCATAGAATTAAGTAGTTCAACTTGAACCGGTCATCCAATCATCGAATCAAACCCATTGTGCTGCACACATGTCAACAGCTCGTGCAATTAGAGTGCTTAAGAAATTTCAACTTCGAGTGCACGTCCTTGTGCAAAAGTGTTGTGAAATATTTGCATGCGTTACCGCAATGAAATTGATAGTTTTACTTTCAAATTTCCTCATTAATCGACGCGTTCGACTTGCTGTTATCTGGACTCATTTATTACAGCATTGTTATGATAGTCACTTAAAAACGCTTCATATTAGTTGACCTCCTTGATAAGACATTCCGCTTCCAGCTGATCGTTTTTGTCTGAGCTCTCCGAATTAAATTTCGAATGTGATAGTGCGCTATCACGGTGATCGATTCGCATGTTGCCCCACTGCCTCCCAACTCCGGTCGCAGATTGGAAGGACTCGAGGAGCAGTCTGCTTCGGATTGTGTGGCATGTGCGCGCGTTTCCCCCGGGAGTCCGCGTCGATTTAAAGCGTCTGCAGCCGTCGATTTCGGCTTTATTGTTTCGGTGATAACACAGCCATCCGCATCTCCAGCGGAGAAGAGTTCGGTAATTCAGTGAGTGTCCTCAGTGTCTGCAATTTTCTCCAAGAAGTAACCAACTAACATTGGTTTGTTTGGGGTTTTGGGAAAGTTCCTCAAGTTTTTAACAATGATGGATGGTTAGTTGCATGATAACACAAGATAATTCATGATAACACTTGATAACTCATGATAACACATTTAACATTTTCTTGAGAATGTAATCTTGAATTTTTGATTTTGTAATTTTTAACTCTGGGTTACTAAGTTATAGTGCAGGGTCTCATAATTAGATTCCCCTTTGTGAATTGCCTCCTGATGAAGCAATTAGACCCGCTTTGCTTTTGCATTCTAACTTCTAACGCTTCATCATGAATTTTCTAACTCAATTTCAACGGGGAAAATCTGTCGGCAGAAATGGACGCCCCACAATTCAAGGAATTCGCCAAGGAGATGATCGACTACGTTACAAACTACCTGGAAAACATTCGCGACAGGTAATTGGCTTCAGATATATTTCTGGTGGGCGCCGATGAGAATTAATTAGTGTCGACTAACTTCTTGACCGTACGAATTGAAAGTAACACACGTGAAGCGATAAAACTAGGCCAGACGGTTTTGCAACCGAACGAGCATAGATTCGTTCGATGGAGCCTTGATCCCTTTAGAACTTGCTGTTTTTTCTTCGATATTCATAAATAATCCAATGCACTGCGTCATATGAGTCTATCCTACCGGAACGCCAATTTACAATTAGTCAATAGAAGAAGTACTTGCATCATTCGAGCGTGCATGCTCCTAGAAAACAACAAACACATTGCAATGAGTTTATGATTCTTATGAAACTTTAACCTCCGATTACGAGTGCTTCTCTGCAACAATCCGACAAACATGACCTTTATTATGCTTGAAGCAGCGCGTTTTATCGTTCGATCATTGCGGCACTGATTTAATTCAAGTCTAATTAATTCTCAAGTATAAACTCGTTTGTTGCACCTAATCTAATGGTCTTGAATTGCAGACGTGTGTTGCCCACCGTAGAACCAGGATATCTGAGACCTCTTATCCCGGCGAGTGCCCCTGAGACCCCGGACAAGTGGCAGGATGTAATGGCTGATATTGAAAGGGTCATCATGCCTGGGGTTCGTTTCTTCAGTTTGCTAACCTCTCATTTAGTTTTCTGATTTTTCAAACCGTTTGAGATTTGTGGTCTTAAATTCGGGGTGATTTCAGGTGACCCATTGGCACTCTCCACGTTTCCATGCTTACTTCCCAACAGCCAACTCGTATCCGGCAATCGTCGCTGATATCTTGAGTGATTCCATAGCCTGCATAGGGTTTTCATGGGTAATCTACGAAATACAAGGATATAATGGGTCTTAAAGGGTTTTTGTTGGTAGATTGCAAGTCCCGCATGTACCGAACTCGAAGTTGTCGTGTTGGACTGGCTCGGCAAGATGTTGGACCTTCCCCAGGATTTCCTGGCCTGTTCGGGAGGTAAGGGCGGAGGTGTGATCCAAGGAACTGCTAGTGAGGCCACTTTGGTTGCGTTGTTGGGCGCCAAGGCACGTGCCGTTGCTAGGATCAAGAAGGAGCATCCAGACCTCAAGGAATCCGATATCATCTCTCGTCTAGTGGGATACTGTTCCAGTAAGTTCAAGGAGACTCCAAAGTTTTGCCTTTCAAACTTCCTGGGTTTCTGATTGTAGGTCAAAGTCACTCGTCTGTTGAACGTGCCGGGCTTCTTGGTGGGGTGCGTCTTCGTTCCCTTCAACCCGATGAGGTCAATAAGCTTCGTGGGACCACTCTGAAGGAAGCTATCGAGGAGGATATCAAAACGGGACTGTTCCCCTTTTATGTAAGTACTTTCTGAAACAGGTAACTCGATTTGGGGTTGTTAGATTCAATAGGGGTACGATACAAACATTGGGTGGGTTTTTCAATACCAAATAGAGGTGTCACTACATGTTGATTTAAATTTGGAAATTTGAAGATTGAAGTTTCTGGGCTTCTGAAGCTTTGGAAAATATAAAAGATTGAAGTTGAGTTTTCACAGAGGAAGCAAATTCTAAAATAAAGGTTGTATTTGAAATAAGTAATTTCCACCTTTAAAGTTTGATCAAGAGGTGAAAAATACAACTTTGAAAGGTAACCCTTAAAAATCAGATGTTTCCAAACACCCTTTCAAACTTTTTGAACCAACTAATACCAACACCCATGTTTTCAGGCTGTATGTACTCTGGGAACGACCTCATCATGCACCTTCGACCGTTTGGACGAAATGGGACCAATCTGCAACGAAAACAACGTCTGGTTACACGTGGATGCAGCCTACGCAGGGTCAGCCTTCATTTGCCCTGAATTCAGGTACCTGATGAAGGGCATGGATCGTGCAGACTCCTTCAACTTCAACCCCCACAAATGGATGCTAGTCAACTTCGATTGTTCAGCCATGTGGCTGAAGGACCCCTCATGGTTGGTCAACGCCTTCAACGTAGACCCTCTGTACTTGAAGCACGACCAGCAAGGCTCAGCCCCAGATTACCGTCACTGGCAGATCCCACTTGGTCGTCGCTTCCGTTCCTTGAAGCTGTGGTTCGTTTTGAGGTTGTATGGAGTAGAAAACCTGCAGAAGTTCATTCGGAAGCACGTCATGCTAGCGAAACACTTCGAGGACCTTGTGCGTAAAGATGATCGCTTCGAGATCACTGAAGAGGTCATTCTCGGACTGGTCTGTTTCCGTCTTAAAGGCAGCAACGAGTTGAACGAGTCATTCCTGAAACGGCTCAATGGACGAGGTGCTATCCATTTGGTCCCTTCAAAGATCCGGGATAAGTATTTCCTACGTCTGGCTATCTGCTCCAGGTTTACTGAGGTTGAGGATATTGACCTGTCATGGAAGGAGGTCAAGGCGACTGCTGACGAAGAACTAGCTACGGTTAATGGACAGAATGGGGTTCATTAAGATACCTATTAGGGTTGAATGATGACCTTTTTGGTGGACCAAATATCTATATCTTCTAGGTGTTAAATTTATTTATTGTTGTGTAATTTAATGTTATCCATGGTATTACAAAAAAACAAATATATGTAGCAATAGAATGGCCCAAAAGCAACAAAACAAGACAAAGACATTCACAGTGGGTTAATGTAGATGGGTTATTTTAGGGGGTGGTCCCTTGAACTTTTTGGTCAATTGAATGATGCGTTCAGCTTCACGTATACCACTCAAGCGGGCTCCATGTACTGTGGAGAAATGACCCGTGCAGGTCGCTTCACCAGCAAACAGCAAAATTGGGGCACTGTCCCCACAAGGGTTCGGTAAGGGACACGACAAATCGCACTGGTGACCTATGGTGGACCCAATCCCCAAGTAGCTGTAGGCTCCACAAAAATAGGGGTCTGAAGACCACTTGGACCTCAGTATAGATGTGGGATAAGGAAGTGAAGCATCCCCTGTAAATTTCCTCAACACCTTGGTGATACCTTCAGCCACCTCCTCGTCGGTAGCTCTCTCCATTTCATGAGCTTCCGGTCCGGAAATATAGGCACAAAGCACATGCTTTGACCCTTCAACCTCTTCAACAGCAGCCATGCCCTTGATCCACTCACATCTATTATTCAACTCATCAGCGGACCATGCCAAATTGATGCCTCCCTCTTGCCACACCCAAAAAGGTCTGGTATAGTCCAAGAACACCTTGTTCACATGACCATAACCTAGGTTATTGATTGCGTCCATTTTCTCGGCTGACAAATATGGACAGAACAGTTTATCAGCATGATTCTTCAAGACCCCAAGTGACACAGAGACAATGACATAGTCTGCACAGAATTCCTCGCCGTCACAACAAGTGACCACAGCCCTAGGTCCTCCAACCTTCTGCAGGACATCGCCCCATTTGATATTTGCTACCGGCTTCAAGTACTTCAAACTGCAGTCCGGTAAATCCCTTAGTAACGGAGCCAAAACACCCACGAACCCTAAAGGAACCCGGATACGTCCCCCAGGGATAAGGATCGAGCTACCAAAGTTATCAGCACTGACCCGACTCAAATCATCCCCAATACGAGTCCTCAACGTATTCGTCATCCCATAGAGGACCCGTGAAGCATCATACCGCTGATCTGCTGGAAAGTTGTACAACTCCTGCTGTATCCGCATCCGGAAGAAGTTCATTAGGGACCCATGCTCCCTACCGGAGGCAGCACTGAAGAGCATCATCGCTTCCTGCTCGATCTGCTTGAAGATGTGATATGCAGTCACAGCGATGGGCATCTCGATGGCGCGACCCTCGCTGGTGCAGAAGATCGCCTTGTCATGCTCGCATCTGGTGACGGGTGGGGTAAGCAACCCTTCCTGGCAAGCCAGGTTGAAGACAGGATTTGCAGAACAGCCGCCCACGATGTGATGCGCCCCCATTTCGGCGATGACGTCGCCCAACCAACAGGAATGAATCCTGCCGCCTGGTCTGGAACGAAAACAATGGGTTTGATGTGTTGGATTCGAGATGTCGCTCCCAGTACCGATCGGTTGCTTCCAGAATGGTGAAGTTGGTGATGCCGCATTGATTGAGGCGCTGCGCTGCCGAGAGTCCTGCAAGGCCCGCGCCGATGATAATGATGGCGGGTTCCGGGAGGCAGGGATCAATCACCGTCTCGGATATGGTGCAGACTTCGAGGGGCTGCGGAGGGGGTTTACTCGTACAGTCGGGTAGACGGATCGGAAGGCTTGTGTGAAGATCACAGCACCCCATCGGGTTTTTACTAGAAGATATCATGATATCAGAAAGGGTCAGTTTTTAAGGTTAGAGGTACTTGAGGAAATTTTGGGCGATTTGGGCTACGTGACCCAATTTTGATGACTTCCGCACGTTGACCATATTGCTGCACATGCCCAACATGATGACCTGATGACCAACAACTAAGAATTTATAACAACACACGAATTTAGGGAGATTCACACAATTTTACAATTTTGACATCGACTAGACTCACAAAACTGACAACAATAAACAAAACATTGTAACAACAATATTTATTGACGGAATAAAGTTAACGACAGCTAATTTTAATTAATCGCGGGTCTCCAATTTGAAGTTCTCTACATGGATATCAAATCGGGCCTCCTTATCTCTGATCATCTCGGATTCAAATTCATTGTTGATGGTGTTCTCTTTATGGTCAGCTAAAATCATTTCAGCTTCCTTCCGGATTTCCGTCCAAGCAAATTCCAGGTCCCG